>JAMKCH010025587.1:0-22426 GCA_023653785.1 Ophioderma brevispina | reverse complement strand
CCCTCATGAAGAGCTTTCAAATCAAAAATTCCCTATCTGCAAAGGAATAAGCCTGAGAAAGTTTCTTTGTACAATATTGTGAAATTTCTATTTAGTTATAGCAGCAATATGAAATTCAGCCTTGTTTATATTGAAAATATATACGAAATCAAAATCATTTTTTTTTCTCTCTTTTAAGAAAACATTTTTGTAGCCAACTCATTAAAGGTAAAAATCTATTGGGGTCTAATCTATTTGAAATACTATTATGACACAATATGTGGGTGCTCTCAAAATCTCTGGTTGCATGTTTAATGACCATCCGGTCTCACTACGTCCTATCTATCATGATAGACAGACAGACGCAGACGGAGGGACAACTAAGAAACCTAATACCTCCACAACCAGTTGATGCCTCCCTTAACCAATGATTGGGAGACATATTAAAAATAAAGCAAAACTATGCAAAGAGATAGAAGCACACATACTCTTCAACAATGTTACAATTGGGCACAGTAAAGAAATCACATGTACAAGCAACTTTTCTTACCTCCCACAAGAATCATACAAGTGACCGTTTTCTGTGGACGGGCACTCGTCTTGATCCGTTCTAGTTGGGGTGTGGTTCCCCCATGCTTATTGGAACTTGAGTTATCCCACATACTTCCAGGATTGATCCTGAAGCCACTACTATACGATTCTCAGTTATCGCCAAAATATGATTCACATCAGCTAGGGAAATAAAAGATAAAAGGACAATCAACATCCATAAGGGTTTGCTTTTCCTAACTTCGTTTTTGTGTGTGGACAAGTCACACACATCTGTAAAATTTTGAGGTGACAAGTCTCTGGATGTTTTTAAGTTTGTTAGGGTAAATATTACGCATTGATTTTCAAGTAGGCCCTAACTTTTTGGACATACACTTGATTCAGGTAAAATGCAATATCTGGTTAATAGGCTGCTCTTACTTGCGAATATGCACAAACCCATTATGAAGTTACTACAATATTGGAGGGTCTGCGCCCGCCGCAAAACCTCCAATATCAGAGTTTCTGCGTATAATAGGTATTATACGCAGACACTCCAAAATCGGAGGGTCTGCGTACAGCGCAAACACTCCAAACTCGGAGGTTTTGGTATCAGTCTTTAAATATTATTATGTATATTCAAAAACTCCAATATCGGAGTTTCAGCATATAATAAGCAGAACACTCCAAAATCGGAGGGTTTGCGGATCACTGTAAAAAATCCAAAACGGGGTATGCGTATCTTTAAAATTTATTATTTATATTTCAAACCCTCCAATATCGGAGGTTCTGCGTATCTTTAAATATTATTATTTTATATTCAAAACACTCCAATCTCGGAGTTTCACAGCATATAATACGCACACACTCAAACTCGGAGGTCTGCAAGAACAATCGCAAAAACTCTCCAAATCGGAGGTATCGCGTAATCGTTAAATGTTATTAAATTCAAACCCCATATCGGAGTTTCAGCGTTTTAAAAAAATACGCACACACTCCAAAATCGATGGTCTGCTGACATCGCAAAAACTTCCAAAATCGGAGGTTTTGCGCATGTTTAATAATATATTTCAAACACTTCCATATCGGAGTTTCAGCGTCTAATGCGCACCACACACTCCAAATCGAAGGTCCTGGCATTAATTCATGCACATTAGGCCGTACATGTCATGAAAGCTGTACATGTGATTGTAACAACAAAACTTCAGGTTAACTAATCTTATTCAAAAATCCGCATAGGAGAGTTAAACGGGAGAGCAAGCGAATCAAATGAATTATCGACTGGAAGTCCTTCTCTATTAAATGCGACTATTTTTTAATTGGAGACTCCCCTGTCAAGTTTTTCAATCGATTGGAGAGACTTTGAAATGCGGGTTTCCGGGGTAGAGATCACCCTTTCAGATCCGCGGAAATCATCGATTGATAGTGCTACATGGGTGTTGCCATCGTGCGATCGATCAACAAAAGCGACATGCAACAAACAAAAGAGGACAGTCAATGCCGTGTTGCTTACCACAATGACGTAATAAAATCTAGACTGCTAGCTGCAGTTTCTTTTGCAAAATTGTTGTGGGGCTAATATTACCCAAGGTGCACTTCTTCGAAATTCCATCCAACAACAGCTCTTCACATTTTCACCACACAGCAATCAAAGGCTAAACAGTAACACGGGCGTCCTTTAATACTGTGTAAGAGACTGACCTCTTTACCGTTCCTAAAGGGCCATGCAAAACCACTAATTTTCATGAAGGAGGTGACGGAGACTGTACATTTGTACTTCGACACGTCAAAACCATGCAAAACTCATGACCGAAAAGTGAATGGGACCTGGTTGGCGCAGCATTTACAGCTCTAGTTTGGGACAATTTGGCATGTTATATCACAATTTGTTGACAAGATTTGCGCATCATCACAGTGGTAAGGTAAAGATAATCAAGATCTCTAGATTAAGGTAAGTTTAAAATGTTTTGAAAGCCAGCGAATGTCAATTTTTCAATCTATTTCTGATGGGCTGTAAAATTCGGAAACCTTGAACTCTTAACGCAGTGCAAAGTGATCGTTCTGGGGGTCTGCTCAAAGCAGGGAAGCATCACACATTCACGGGTAGCATCACACATTCACAACACAGATATACAGATTGGTCTGGCGATGGCGAATTTCCCTTTTCCCGCTTGTTGGCAGATTATCAATAATTTTATTGTTCAATTTTCATATTTTTTCTTTTACAAAATGGGAATCAGGGTTGGGGTAGTACAGGGAACCTTGACGTCGTTTTTTGACATTAGTGGTCGGCACGACGTAAATGCCAATACTGCATTGAACGCCGTAGCAATACAAGTACTGTAGCTAAGTAGGGACCTTGGTCGCCCAGATGGCTGGCGTCGGAGTCAATTAACACAAAGAAAATAACCCAAATGGCCGCAGTTATTTATCATGCAACCTACTTGTACTTGTTATTTTCTCCTGCAATTCTGTTTTTTCGATGAAAATAGTAAATTCTGTATTTTGAGATATTCTTGTCGGGATTCGTGCTACGAACGCTTGGAACTTTAGGTAATTTCGTCATACTAGAAATAAGGGTGATTCGTAAATGTGAAATGGAAAAGATTGATAAGGACTCATCTGACATGTGTGCCCGAAATTTCAGATGACTCCGTTGTACTAGGGTCGGGGTCTGCTTCATCGGAATCTTGAACCCGAAGTCAAATTCCAAATTGAATTCGCTTTTGTCTTTTTGTCATGTTTTTTATTTGTTCGAACTTCCCTTCAAAACAGTTTAACTAACAGTAACAGAAAAAGGCATGTAAGGCCTAGTTCTTCTGGTCCATAGAGCCCTAACTTAGGGCCTACTTAAACAGAGGTCAGCAGTTTAGATGTTAATCATTAACCAACTTTTTAGGTACAATTACTGAATAAACACCTAACTGGCTGTGCCTACATTGCCTAGCTAAGCCTAGCCTAGGGCCTAGCTAGGCTGGCCTAGGCAGGCCCTAGGCTAGGCAGCAACTCAATTATGGTTACATACTGTACATTTTAAAACTTGAAACAAGTTTCCCTTTCTTCTGACTATAGGCCTGTGCTTTAACGAAGTTTTTGTATCTTGAAATGACCCTAGGCTTTAATTATTGCCACAACCAGTTAATTAAGTCAGCCTCAATTGATATAATATTTTTTGTTATTTTGTTTATTTGTTTTATTGTTTTTAAATTCCTTGCATGCAATACTCCTGTGTTAAAACCAGATAATTAATTAATTAGTAAAGGCCTAGGCCTTTAGCAAACTGGCTAGGATAGGCCTGACCAAGCAGCCGACTAGCCCGCCTTGCTATGCTACACTTTGTCGACTTTGTCGATTGGATAAGTCTGAAAAAACTTGATGTGGAGAGAGATACTATCGGAATAGCGGGGGAACGGGGTTTTTTGCGAGCGTAATAGACTGCGTAAAGTCGGGGCGTGGAATAGCGGTCAGCAGATCGCCAAGTACATAAAGGGGATACGCACTGCATATATGCATTTGATTTCAGCCTACACATTTATTGGTGGGCGTTCCCCGCCAAACGCGTACTAAAACCATACGCGTGCAAGTCAAAACGTACGCATGGGTCTTTCATAACGTACGCGGAAAAAAAAATTTACCAGACAAACCACACGTACGTAAATGACAGAACCACGCGTACGTAATGACATAACCACATGTCTGTATGATGCCACAACCATGCGTACGTTATGCCAAACCATGCGTACTTAAAAGTCATAGAAGTTAATAGAAAATGTCCCATACGTGTACTGTTCTTCAGACCTCGTACTTATTAACGGACCCACCGCGTAGTTTTGAAAGAACCATGCGTACTTTTGACCCCTGCAACGCGTATGGTTTTTGTTGACGCGTTTATTGGCGGGTACTGCCAACCATAACACATTGGCCCATCTGTACATGCATACCGGCCCCTGAATGCATGAAAGGGAGGTAGTGTCGAGGCATTGTAATAGCCACCTCGACAGCGCGGCGGCCTAGCTTCAAATCCCCTTCAAGCGTTTCTTTGAAAAAGTGGACCAAAAAGCAGGTTAAATTACTTTTTTTTGAATACATTGGACTTCATAGATAGATGATTTGGATCCAAAAGCATTAAGGGGAGCTGTTTAACATAGATGCTTAAAGATTAAACTTGATTCTAAAAGTAATGGTAACCACCCTATATTTTGTCGAGGATCCCAGAATGATCGCCGCCAAATGCAATTGAAATAGCTTGAAATATGGCTATCCCTTTAGTGTGGGGTCCACGATCATATTTAGGGAAAAAAAATAAAAAAAATAAAAAAAATAAAAAATTTTTGAGTAAATAAACTGCAATAAATAGATATTTAACCTTGATGCTGAAGATTAAACTTGATGCTCACAACTATAACATAGTAATAACCCAAACAACCCATAACCCCGGTGGGGGGGGGGCCTTCTCAATGACAAGGGGTATCATCCTTGTCCAAGCAAATCACAAAAAGCAACCCTCAATACGTATTTTCGCAGCCTGAATTTATCATTTTCATTCAAAAACTCCAAAATCGGAGGTTCTGCGTATCTTTAAATGTTATAATTTCAAAAACACTCCAATCTCGGGTTTAGCGTTTTAATCGCACACACTCCAAAATCGGAGGGTCTGCTGACATCGCAAAAACTCCAAAATCGGAGGTTTTGCGTATCTAAAATTAGATTCACAACACTTCCATATCGGGTTTCGCGTATAATGCGACACACTCCAAAAGCGAAGGGTCGCATAAATTCATGCAACATAGGCCTACAGTCATGAAAGCTGTACATGTATTTGTGAACAAAAAATTTCAGGTAAAAATTTATTCAATAATCCGCCATAGGAGAGTTAAACGGGAGAGAAAGCGAGCAAATGAGATAATCGACTGGAGGTCTCTCTTTAATGCGACTATTTTTTAATTGGAGACTCCCCTGTCAGCTTTTTCACGATTGGAGAGACTTGCCAAATGCGGGATTTCCGGGGTAGGGAGAGTCAGACTTTAAGTCGCGGAAATCATCGATTGGAGAGTGCTAAATGTGTTTCTTACGTCGTTCAGTCCTTTTGTTTTGACATCGTGCGATCGATCAACAGCGACATGCGACAAAACAAAAAAGGACAGTCAATGCCGTGTTGCTACCAATGACGTAAATAAAATCTAGACTGCTAGCGACCGTTGTTATTTTGCAAAATGTTTTTGGGGCGAAGTTACCCAAGTTGCACTTCGAAATTCCATCCAAGGAACAGCTCTCACATCGGTACACACAGCAAATCAAGGGCTAACAGTTAAACACAGGGCGTACTTAATACTGGTGTAAGAGGCCTGACCTCTACGTTCCTAACGGCCATGCCAAAACCACTATTTTTCATGAAGGAGGGGACGAGACGTACTTTGACTTGACGGCAAAAACCATGCCAAAATACATGACCGAAAAGTGAATGGGTCCTGGTTGGCGCAGCATTAACGGCTCTAGTTTGGGGACCAATTTGCAATGTTATATCACAATTTTGTTGACAAGATTTGCATCACAGTGGTAGGTAAGATATCAACGATCGCTAGATTAAATGGTAAGTTTATGTTTGAAAGCAGCAGAATGTCAAATTTTCAACTATCTGATGGCTGTAATTCGGAAACCTTGTACTCTAACACAGTGTAAAAGTGATCGTTCTGGGTGTATGCTCAAAGCAGGGAAGCATCACACATTCACGGGTAGCCTCACATTCACAACACAGATATGACAGATTTCTGGCGATGGCGAAATTTCCCGATTGTTGGCAGATTAGGCCTAATTATGGTTCCAATTTCATATTTCTTCAAAATGGGAATCAAGGGTTGGGGTTAGTACGGGAACCTTGACGTCGTTTTTTGACATTGATCGTCGGCACGAAGTAAAGGCCAATTAATGCCATTGAAAACCGTAGCAATCAAGTATGTATAAGTATGGACTTGTCGACGCGTGCTGCGTCGGAAGTCAATTACATATAAGAAAAATAACCCTAATGGCCGCAGTATGTATCATGCACCGACTTGTACTTGTTATTTATATCCTGCAATTCTGTTTCTTCGATTTGAAAATATTAAGTCTGTATGTTGAGTATTCTTGTCGGGATTCGTGCTACACGATTGGCTTATGTAATGTCGTCCTACTAGAAATAAGGGTGATCGTAAATGTGAAATGCAAAAGATTGATTAAGATCATCTGACATGCCCGAAGATTTCAGTGGACTCGTTGTACTAGGTCGGGGTATGCTAATCGGAATAGTGAAACCGAAAGCAAATTCAAATGAATTCGCTATTTCATTTGTCATGTTGTAGTTGTTGCGAAATTCCTTCAAAACAGTTTAACTAACAGCTAACAGATAAGGCAGTAGGCCTAGGTCCATTCGTCCTGACCTAACTTAGGGCCTAATTAAAGGCAGCAGTGTGATGTTAATCATTATCTCAATTTTAGGTAAGATTACTGAAAAACACATAACCGCTGGCCTACATGCCTAGGCCTAACTAAGCTAGCCTAGATAGGGCCTAGCTAGCTGGCCAGGCAGGCCCTAGGATAGGTAAACTCAATTTGGTTACACGTACATTTTAAAACTGGAAACAAGTTTCCTGACTATAGGCCTGTGCTTTACGAAGTTAGTTTCGGTTATCTTGAAATGACCCTAGGATTAATTATTGCCACAACCAGTTAATTAGTCAGCCTCATTTTGAAGAGGATATATTGTAAAGTCTGTGGAGGTTCGGGTTACTCAATAGTGTAAATTCCGTGCATGCAATACTCCTGTGTTAACCAGATAATTATTCTTAGTAAGCCTAGCCATATATAGCAAAATGGGGCCCTAGTATCGGCCTGGGCGAAGCACCGACTAGCCTGCCATGCTATGCTACACTTTGTCGACTTTGTCGATTGGATATAAAAGTCTGAAAAACTTGATGTGGGATTAGATGATGGACTATCGGAATAGCGGGGGGCACTGGGTTGTTTTTGTCGAGCGTAATTCAACTGCGTGAAGTCGGCGTGACTAGAGTGTCACAAGATCGCAGTACAATAAAGGGGATACGCACCTGCATATATGCATTTGATTTCAGGCTCACAGTTTATGTTGGGCGTCCCGCCAAACGCGTACTTAAAAACCATACGCGTGAAAGTCAAAACGTACGCATGGTTCTTTCATATCGTACGCGGAAGAAAAAAAAAATAACTCAGACAAAACCAAGTACGAAGACAGAACCCGCGTAAGTAATGACAGAACCACAGTATGTTATGCCAAAACCATGCGTACGCTATGCCAAAACCATGCGTACGGTAAAAAGTCATAGAAGTATTAATAGAAAATGTCCCCTAACGTACGTTTCTGTCAAGACCATGGCGACGTTAGAGGACACACGGTAGTTTTTGAAAGAAACCATGCGTACGTTTTTGACCCTGCACGCGTATGGTTTTGGTACGCGTTTGGCGGGGACGGCCACCCATACACATTTTGCCCATCTGTACATGCGTACCGGCCCAGAAGATCAGAAGGAGGGGTAGTGTCGAGCATGGTAACGAGCCAATTCGACAGCGGCGGGGCTAGCTTCAATCCCTTCAAGCCGATTTCTGTTGAAAAGTGGACCAAAAGCAGGTAAAAATTACTTTTTTGAATAAATTGGACTTCATAGATAGATGCTTTGATCCAAAAAGCATTAAGGGGAGCTATTTGAAGATGATGCTAAAGTTAAAAATTGATTATAAAGTATGGTAACCCTCTATTTGTCGAGGGACCCCAAGAATAGGATCGCCGCAAAATGCAAATGAAATAGCTTGAAATATGGCGATCCCTTTAGTGGGGGTCCACGACCATATTTTAGGGAAGAGAAAAAAATACTTTTCCATCAGAATTTAAGCTAAATTGAGGTAAATAAACTGCATAAAAATAGATGCTGAACCTTGATGCTGAAGATTAAACTTGCTGCCAAACTATAAAATAGTAATAACCCGGGGGGGGGGGGCAAGGGCACTTATCAATGACAAGGGGGTATAATCAGTGTTCAAGCAATCACAAAAAGCACCCTAAATAAGTATTTCGAGAGCTGAATGTTCACCCATAAACACTATCAGACAGCGCAATAGCTACCCTAAAACAAGTAATGATGGATTGCGCCCCTAAAAAAGCTCAGGGTTTAGCGCAATTTGGCATACCCTAAACAAGTCTTTGTCTTTCTCCATACCCTAAACAAGTAATTGATGCTTTATAACACTTTATACGTAAGAACCCCAAACATTTCTTTTGGACACCAGAGAGGCTTGTATGAGCTTGGTGTAATTTAGAATATATCTGGGGGAAAGTTAATTTTTAGCCAGGATATGGATCCGAGGAAAGGTATTTTAAAAGGGGGAATGCTTTGAGCCATGGGCGTCTCCAACAATTCGCAGGACGGCGGCACGACTAGTCAAAAAAGTCGACTATATGGCTGATGGACGCCATTGCGCTACAATGCAATCTTCACTTTTCAAATGCACATTTTCATGAATTTGATAGAAAATATAATTTGAAATTTTTAAGTGATTCGCTATAACAAAATATAGGTATGATAAATGGCTATAAATAAACAGACTGAATGTGTTAAATTTGTCCACAGAGAATTCATAGTAGTAAGTGACGTCAGGAGGGGTACCGCTCTCTCTCCGCGAATCGCGGAACCCATGCCAATCTGTTTTTGCTTTCAAAATACATTTTCTCATGCAATTTGAGAAAAAAAAACAATGATATTGATAATGTGTTACTTTACATTGCAAGATAGGCCAATGAATCGACGGTAAACCATAAAATAATAGGTCATGCATGCAGCCTAAGTTTTATTTGAACTAATCATAATTAAAGGTGTTTCATGGGAGATTTGTAAGCGGCACGGGCTTGTTGCAGAAACCTTGCGGTAGTTTGTTTTTCAGACATTTTCCTATGGGTCCTAAAGTATCCGGTAGAATTCGCTATTTAGAGAATGTTATTTTCGGCACTTATGTCCGCATTTGCAGCGCAGGATAACGGCATTTTCCCCGAAACTTGCCGAATCCCCCCGCGCAATTACGCACCCAAATTATGTCCAAAAGTTATTTTAAAAAAGTTATCAACCTCGAATGGACTGACATTTAAAGAAATTATGAGTTTTAATTGCTAAAACGTTGTCCGTTTCAGGGGTAAATAACCTGTACTAAAAATCATGTGCATGGATTCTTTAACGCGCAGCGCGGAAAATTTTGGAAATTAGGGATTTGAAGGCACATGTTTGAAGACAAGTACAGAACTCCGGACCTTTAAAATTTTTTTGTAGCTGAAATGAATATGGAACCCTAAATGTGCAAGTCCTCATTTAGAAAAATAACCCTTTTTCTTAATTTTGTGTGATTTTTAGACCCTTTTTCACGTTACGTACGTACCTGCCTGATCCTTAAAAACACCCTATTTTACACGTGATTCTTGGACACGGATTATACCCCCTTGTCCCTAAGAAGACTGATCCCCCGGGGTAATAACCCTAACATATGATCGTGGACCCCACCTACAGGATCGCTGAATACTCTCTTTACATCCCTACAAAATAGTCCAGAAATCCCTCTGTGCGCTGGCCAATGCGTTTAAATTGTTATGTTTTTTAATTTATGTAAATGCAAGAAAATGATTGCTCATTTTGATAACTGGTGTAACCACCATTCATCTCCTGCGTGAGATGGTTTCGTGACGTGCATCTTTTGGATGCCAGAGTTCATAATGAAAGGACGGTGAATTCTGCCGACACGATGGGGATTTCTGGGAATTGTGTAATTTTTGTCCCACACGAGCGAGTGCTAACGCATGTCTGGTGCCGATGTCTTTTACAACTCATCGAGGGAATAACACGGATAGACGAACCAACCCAAGTGGGTCATCTGCGCAGGCAGGCTTGGTTTTCTACATATGAGCTAATTCACAACACGGTACGTGTATTGCAACGTACTACGTCCTGGTCTACAAAAATAATAACGCTGCCCTGAATTTTGTGATTTAGGCTATTTTTTAAGTTTCTTAGTTATGCTTAAGTTAATATTTGAATTAATTTTATTCTGTATCGAAATATTTTTAACAGCTTCTGTAGGCCCTATATAGAAAATAATTCCTTGCAAACGACGGTAAGAAGATTATACGAAATACCCTAAATCACAATTTCAGTCGAAAAGTGAAAAATATCATATTAAGACTTAAACTATCGATCTCAAATCACTTTGGAAATTTTATATCAAGTCATTGATACAAGACAAAATTACATTTGGTGCAAAGATTAATATCTTCCGATACAATTTCATTCTTAACCTAGTGTATTAGATACTATAAGTTGAAATTATGTTAGCCCTGTCCCGTTTACGGGGTAATTTGATATTCCGAATTTTCGATATTCCTAATCTTAAAGGGTTCGTTATTCCGAATCTTAAAAGGTTTCGTGCTATTTCAAACCCTAAAAAGGCTTGCAATTCCGAATCGGAAAAATTATGTGGTACATATGTTTTTTCTTGGTTAGGCATGGCTGCCATTTTCCATTTTTATCATAACTTTGCAACCAGACAAGTTGAAAAATACAAATACAAGTGTCAAACATATGTTTTTACGGGACAACGATTTGATAAAGTCATTATTTTGAGATTCAAAACTGACAAGTACCCAAAACCAAGATTGCGCCAAGATGTCAAATGTAATGTTTTAAGGAAAAGATCTCATAATTGTCCCTATTGGCTTAAAATTTGTTCACTAAAATAAATGCAAAATGATAGTTTTTTTGTTACAACACTCACTTCCTATTCTCTTCATTTCTTCTTTGTGTCCTCTTTTTCTTACTCTTACATTTTCCTTTCGCAACTCAGCTGGCTAGGATAGGAGAGCCAAGTTAGTGGCTTTGTATATATATTTGATTTCATCTGGTTTTTGTCTGTGATTGTTGGTTCCATCCCATGTGTAGGTTAAAGGCGCCCCTGATCCATAGGTAGATCGTAGCACCCATTAGCGTTATCACTCTGGGTACGACACAGCTCCCAGAGTGATGGTGACGGCGCACCCCACATGGAAGAGGATAGGGGAGGTTGTCCACATCTGGGGGATGTTGGTCTCAAGAACCGGACAATGTCCATCAGGCCAAGTTCAGGACAGCATCCTGCATCTTCTATTTTCGGGAAAATGCCAGTGTGGGTGCCCAGCTGGTGTTGTGACTATACTCTTCGCTCTTTTCTATATATCTCTACTCCCCATAGTGATAGTGTAGGTTCATAATAATTTTGGTCGCATTAACATCTTGTTTGGGATACCATCACTCACTATGCTTCATCGAACCACCCTGAAGTATTAGCTATTAGAAAGAATGGAATTAACAAATTCCCAACACCATGGGTTAAAGCCCCTGCCTATACATCCCACAGGACATCTCGGGGTCCTAAATATCTGAAGCATGACGCTTCTTTTGCCCTAAACTCCCGAGATGGCGGCGGCGATGATTTGAGATCAAATGGAGGAACGCATCAGGGTTTTTTTGTTAAGTGTAAACGTATCGCCAAGTTAGCACTTTCATCCAAGAACATGAATCAACCTCACAGTATTGAGGAGCTTTTTGGTCACTTCTGCCTCCAAGTTCAACATTTGACGTCATATGCATACAAGACATCGTTTCATCCATGATTCCAACATGGATTTAAGAAGTTTTCAGATGGCTTCACGACTTATCCTCCTCAGCTACTAGAAATAAAATGAATATCATTAGGGAATTGAGCTTTTGATGAAGACCCTGCCTCAAGTGGTTTTTCCATCTGTAACCACGATAACCCAAGAATTATATGCAAAAGTTTTCTCGTAACCCAGCAACTACAATCATTTGTGTCTACGTCCTACTAATTGCTCTGATGAAGAATTGCGTTCTCTCCGTTTTATAAGTACTTGTCTGACACCATTAATAGATTCCACAACAAACATTTTTAGTCTGTGGAGATTTTTAATGCCAAACTGGGACAGACGACACCATTTTCTCCTTCCACGACCTTACCAACAGGATGGGAACACACTCCTCACTTTGTCAAAAGAATTCATCTTATTGTGAGTAACACATCGTTTAGGAAACCCCACGAACACAGTGGACTTTCAGTACCCTGATTCAACCCAAGCCACAATGACTTCCATCCTAGTTAGAAGGAAGTGGCGAAACTCCCATCCTCAACACTGAAGCATATAGCTCCTTCTCAACACTTGGATCTGACCATCGTATAGTACAACCATGATAAAATCTCAGTTTACGTGCTCCCAAAGAACCAGGCAAACAAATCCTGCTCACGGAACTTCAAAGCACTAACCCAAGACCAACCAACTTCAAACGGTTTGCTGTTGAGGTTGTTCAACCTTTTCATTCCTTCTGCAGGACGAGATCAAGATCAGTCTGCCCAAGAGTATGATAACTTTCAACTCTGTCTGGATGCTGCCAGAGAATTGTTTACCCAAAAGACCAAAGAAGAACCTTAAGTCCATCTCTCATGTCGTCCGTTTGAAAGAAGCTAGAAGTAGACTTCAAAATGCCATCAAAGACCAGGTTTGATGACACTACAGAACCCCGTCATACTCAAAGAAGCTTACCTTTCAGAATAAGAAAACCTGCTACACGAGAAGATCTTGCATGTTCAACAGGCATCCCACTGTAACAAACATTCGAAGCCCTGGCGAGTCCATAACAAATTACTGGAAGGAAGAGAAACCAGCAATGCTATCGTGTACCCCAGATGAAAATATCAGCCTGGCTTCAACATTTCCAGAATCTCTTGGGACACAACTGTCCATACCCTGACTTTGAATCATACCTTAGTGAAAGCAACTCCCATTGAAGTCAATGATTCACTTAGATGACAGTTGAGTCCGCTCTACATCAAGCCAAACAGGTGGGGCCTGGGATTGCAACTTCCTCAAGCTTGGAAGTCCAATCGTTTTCAAGCCCCGCTACTCGACGGGGGGGGGGGATGTGGGGGGGGGTTGGGTTTGGGTCTGCAATAGAGCACTGATCTTCATGAGATACATAAACAGTGGTCACTTGAGTGCCATCATTCCCATCCCTAAAAAGGAGACCTCTCACAGCCGAACAACTATAGAGGGATTTAGCCTCTCCTGCATCGGGGCAAAGGTCTACAAGCGAATGTTGTTTAACAGAATACGTCCACACGTAGACCCTCTTCTCCGTTGAACAAATGGCTTTAGAGAAAACGGTTCCCCCACTCCCAATTCTTGCCTTGAGAAGAAGTAATTGAAGGAATGAAAAATAAAAATCCCCACGTGGCAGCCGTGTTCATTGAATTCTCCAAAGCCTTTTGACTCCTTTACACCGAGATCATTTTTAACATCCTTCGAGCCTATGGTATTCCGGTCCCCTCATTTTGGCTATTAAAGTGATTTATGACAATTCTACAGCCATTGTCTTATCACCAGATGGGGAGACTGAACCATTCACTATTTCAGTGGGTGTTCTCCCAGGTCCACACCTTTGGCCCCATTCATTTTTCATCACAGTTCTGTTAGTTATGCGCCATGCACTGCAGATATCAGTAATGAAACAGGGATTCTGTTTGAGCCCAGAAGGAGCAGACGACATCCAAAAATCCGACTTCACGACTCGATTTCCCCGATGACATTGCTCTCTTACGTCATCTATTAAAAAAGCAGAAACTCCTTACAGTAGTGTTGAGGCACATCAAATGCAGTTGGGTCTACCCTTGAATGATGGGAACTAAAACCCTTCTGGTAAATATACCATCGTCGGCCTGCGGTAAGACCATCAAAGGAGTTGAACTCGAAAATGTACCTGGATTCAAATACCTTGGTTCATATAGTCCGATTCGTTCATGAACTTCAAACGTAGGAAAAGCACAAGCATGGGTCGCTGCAATAAACTCCACAAGATCTGGAAATCCTCGCTGGATCGTTAGGAACTCAAATCAGATTCTTCACAGCCTGCGTGGAAAGCATTCTGTTGTATGGCTCAGCACTTGGACAATCAGCAAGAAAACGGAAGATCGCATAACGGGTTGCTACACTCACTTTTACGAAGAGTGCTCGACATCAGTTGGAATGATCATATTCCAAACACAAAAGTATACAGTATATCCCTCAAATATCTTCAAAAATCAGGCAACGCCCGTTGATGTTTTGCTGGTCACTGCATCCACACCACCGACCCAACCCCCATCTCCCACTGATTTTATGGGCTCCTCTGGGTGGAAAATCAAGCAGGAGGCAGAAGGTATACTTTAGACACTGACACCATCAAGACCGATCTCAATCTAGATCTTCAAGAGATCCAGTATATCATGCATGACAGGGAATCTGGTGCGAAACATGTTAGCCAGTGTTCTTTCATTCCGTCCACGGACGGAACCGGCGATTTGGGATGATGATGAGTGTTACAACGTGCCCTTCCTCATCGTATAATGCAGCATTTCCATACTGAATGTCAACCGGATATCATCTGGATATTGGCACAATTCTCAAACAACCATAGAATGTAAGTTTGATGCAGGGTTGTTGCAAGTTTGATTACATCTTGCCACTTCCTATACGTTACTGTTGTAAAATGGTGTTTTTGTTACGTATGAATGCATATTCTGGATAACGTTGTTCACACTACCAAAGCCTTTATTAACAACTCTGGCAAGTGACTTATAGCGGTCTCGCCTTCATAGTTAGCACACTCTCCTCACACCTCCAGTTTTAACAACTGCCATTTTGAGTATTTTGGAGGTTTCCATACCCAAGAACCACCATGGAGAAAAATTGGAGAAAAATACCAAAAAAGTACATAATCAATGGTCTGAAATGTGGAGGTGGTGTTTCGTAAATTTGATCATCTAATCTTCAACATGTAATTATAAAACGATTCATAGTAGCAGATTTGAATCAACTTATTTTTAATTTCTGAAGGTTGCCAATGCAACGATTTTTGTAGAAATAGCCCATAACCTTAGTATTTAATGCTTTCCCTTTATAGTTTTATACCATTGCCTGTAGCCTTTTAGAACATAGCAATCACTCTAACCTTTGCCGATTTGTATGTCACCATTGAAGAGCGTGACGTTACCTATTCGTAAAAAAAACCACCAAGTTTTAATTTTTTTTCTGGTGTTGAAGTTGGAAATTTGTAATTAGCGATTTGTAATTAGAATAGGGCTCCCCGATTGTAATTTACAGAACTGGAACCGCCAAATTTATGTCGTCCATTGTGAAAATCGTTGCCACGTCGAAATATGACCTCGAGTTGACTTTTCTGAACGAACGAAACACTAATGGATGAGGAAGGCACTCTATTTCCTGACTATTCATATTTGTAGGAGCTTTCAAAAACACCCCCAAGACCAAAAAAACCGTCCAACAATGATAAATATCGGGAGTTAATTCTAATCTTGTGAATTAGTGGGAAAATTAACTCTGTCCATCCCCTTTGAAGAAAAATTTGATATCAAACGCCCAAAATTAAATGGAAATAATATTGCTGTTGACAACCGACCGCCACTTTAAGTTGTTCATCTAGCACTGAAAAAATACACGAATACATAAATGATCCATGCTGGTTCACTGAACACATTTACACACACACACAATTCAAATGACCTTGATTTTTGTGGATTCAAAATTCCAGACTTTCTTGTTCTCTTTTTGTATTTTAATTAAAAGAACAATAGAAACATCTCAATTCTGGAGTGTTTGAATATAAATTAATAAACTCCTCAAAAAAAGTTTGGACATTTTTTTCATACATGTATTTCTCATTTTAATTGAAAATTTATTACACTTCCATTGCATACAGTGAAAAGTCAGGGTATCCTTGTACAATGACACCAAAATCATAATTGATCTTCATGGTTGAGTGACACTCATTCGAAAATGGTAGGTCTGAAAAAAGAAGTGCCAAATTTAAACTCAGTTGAAGAGTTACACACTTTTAAGAGATTAGGTTTGTTTTAACCCGGGTATTGCAAAAGGGAAAATGTCAAGAGTTGTCATTCAGTATCTCATCATGCCACGAGTACCAGATGTACAGAAAAGGCTGTGCCATGGGACAAATTGAAGTTGGTATATCCCAGAATCAAGTTGTAGCCAAATTCCAATGTTGGGGTAAACCTAGTGCTGTATCAAAATGGAAAACACCATTCCGTGCAAATGCTAATGGGAAGGTGAGACCCCGAAGCAGTGGTCCCTGGGCCACAAACACCCCAGAAGGACAGGTTTATTACTCTCTGCTCTTCAGAATTGGAGATTGTCTTCCAGAAATTTACATGCACGTTTTGTGGGGCAGTATTGACACCAGTCCAATCTGAGAGCATGAAAATTTGCTAAGAATTTCCAGCAATGACCGCCCTTCACCATCAGGCCCGTTAGGTGAGTCGGCACACACCGGTCGTGAACTTTAAACATGGTACAGAAAATTCATGTTCAGATGATGCAGATTTTGTCTCGGAAGTTGGATGTTTAGAGTTAAGTTGTGTAGACGTGGTGAAGTTTCCTGGTGTTGCTGAAGAGCAACAGCTTTTGGTGGAGGCAGCCCTGATAACTGGGAACAGACACGACTTGTTATGAAAGGAACCAATGCTGCCATTTTCGCGGACAAACTCGAAGGCCGTTGCATCTCTTACATCCTAAATCTGGAACGATATGCAGTACTCCGAGACGTTACTATGCCCGTCATCTCATGCCTAGGATCGTCACTGAGTAACTTAAGAATGAAAGGGTTAAAAAACTTCGTAGCCTACCATCAGCAAACTTCATCGAATTGGCAACATTCCGTTTAAACTAATCCTCTAATTTAGCAAACCTAAATTGAGTACAGGTATGAAATTTGGAACTTTCTTTCAGACTACCAGGGTTCAAGGAATGTACACCAACCATAAAGTAGTAACCAATTCTTACCATTTTGGTGTTGTCATTGTACAGGGGAATAACTGAGCTTTTCACGGATGACTGCAATCGAGTGTAATAAGATTTCAAATTAAATGAGAAATACCATGTCTGAAAAAAAATTTCCTAACCTTTTTTGAGGAGTTATATAAAGATACGCAGAACCTCCGATTTTGGAGTTTTTGCGATGTCCGCAGACTCTCCGATTTTGTAGTGTCTGCTTATTCTATGCTGAAACTCCGCTATTGGAGTGTAATAATATTTAAAAATACGCAGAACCTCAGATTTCTGAGTTTTTGCGAGCCGAAACCCTCCGATTTTGGAGTGTCTGCGTATTATAAGCTGAAAAACTCCGATATTGGAGTGTGTTTTGACTATAAATAATACTATTTAAAAAGATACGCAGAACCTCCGATTTTTTAGTTTTTGCGATGTACGCAAACCTCCGATTTTGGAGTGTCTGCGTATAATACCTCTGAAAAAGAACACTAACTACTCCGATATTGGAGGTTTGGAATATAACTAATATATTTAAAGATACGCAAACCTCCGATTTTTGAGTTTTGCGCATTGTTTCCGCAAACCCTCCTCTTTGGAGTGCTGCGTCTTATATATACGCAGAACTCCGATATTGGAGGTTTTGGCGGCGGGCGCAGACCCGCCAATATTGGAGTAACTTCATACCTCCAACCCCTGACAAGTATAATCTTAAAATTATGGACCATGAATCAGGGGATACATTTGAACCTTGGGAATACCAATAAATGGAATATAAGTAACTATCATATGGTAAAGGTGACTCATCAGATTAGAATCATGCTATAAGGCCCTAAGGCCCCTCCCATTCCTCAATATAAAATAATATTACGGTCCGCTCGTTCACTGGTATCCACATAGACACGGCCTCTGGGCACGTGATATGTCTCAACCCGGTATACGTAGGTCCGGGTTCAGACCGTGTATTTTTGTCTTTATTTAGTTTCTGTGCTCCTCGAGTGTCTTCTCCCGAGGCTCTATATAACAATTAATGATATTTTTTTTAAACTATTGCACTAAGATATGTAGTCAAATGTGGTTTAACCTTGCTATTATTTGGTTTATTTTCACGCCAGGGTTAGATGGCTCAAATCACTGAAATAATGAATGAAAGATAAAATCAACACTCCTTGATGCTGAGCAATAATTGTAATGAGCAGGCATGTACTTGGGAAAGGCATTTTCAAATTTACACTAATGATACTAAACTTTCATGGCTGACAAAAGGCTAACTCGTAATTTACGCGAGTGCGTAAATAATGTCCCCCCCCCCAAATTTTTCTCGATCATTTGGAAAAGTGGACAACTTAACTGAACAAATTAAAAAGTTGGATAATTAAAACATAACTCGTCCAAGAACTACATCCATAACTTAACACACAGGCTCCGATGCCCTTAGATCTTTAGTTCATTGGGGACATTTAAACACTCAATCCATACCTCACCAATAAATAACTCTAACAAAACATAATCATGAACTCCACCAATAAGGTCTCCAAAATACTGAACTAACTAAGAATAACTCACAAGAACTCTAAATGTAATTCACACAAAAAATAATAGCATAATAGTCTTTCATGAAGAGATGTAGGACATTTGCGAGAACTAAACCACACATTATATGTTCACAACAAACGATTATGCCCTTTTGATGTAGCGAAGAAGGAATTTTGCAAAGCCGATGTACCGCTTCAGCGAAACATTAACTGCGCATATTTAATCAGCTCATTTGCAACCTAAGCCGCATAACTAAACCGCACATACCATGTTCACACAAAAGATGTATGGCATAAGACTTTCATTTAGCGAAGGAATTTGAGCATCCGATGTACCGTTTCGCGAAAACATTAACTGTGCATATTTAATCAGACTCATTTGCATACCTAAGCCGCAATAACTAAACCGCACATACATGTTCACACATAAAGATTGTAGGGCATAAGCCTTCATGTAGCGAAGGAATTGTGCACATTCGATGGAACGTTTCAGTGAAACCATAATGCCATATTCATTAGATCATTTGCCATACCTAAGGATGCATATATATGTCATGACTTTCAAGTGCGAAAAACAAATGCATGCCAAAATGTACATAGGTGCAACAGATTTCCATATCTGAGTACCGTTTCAGTATACATTAATATGCATATTTTAATTAGCTCCATTTGCCATACCAAAAGCCGTATATATTTGCAACCTTTCAAGTGCGAAAAAACAATGCATGCCAAAGAGTACTCCGGGGCAAAGAATTTTGAATATCTAATGTTCCAGTTTCAGTGATAATTTACTTTGCATATTTAATCCAGCTCATTTGCATTACCTAAACCGTTCTATATCACGCCACTTCAAACAGCAGAAGAAAGATGCTGCCATTATGCACTCCATGAAGCGAAGGCTTTTGGAGCCCGGATAGTGTTTCAAAGATACAGCATACAGGGTTAACCATTTTTATAACGGAATTTACAGGCGTTAACATTTTTTCTCACAGACATATATGACATACGGACATACAGACATTACGGAAGGACGGAGCCCATTCATAGTCCCAGTTCCGAACTTAGTTCGGCGGAGACAAAAATGTTTGATCTTGGGATCTCAACCTGTGAGGTCATGCCATGACTCAGAAAAAACCATCACTGACAACGATCTTGAACATAAATATGAATGCAGAAGAGTAACCAAAATAGCGGTTTTGTTTTGAGCAAAACTTTTATGATTGGTTGGGTATTATAACCTGTTAATTAAAAGGTGACATCATAAGGCTTCTTTTGCACATGTGATGGAGTTTAGCTTTGCCTTGACCCAATTCAAAATTCTTATTTGTGAACAAGTTTATGCACGGGCCAACATCATTTTGCCAACTGATAAGTAGGGGACATGCAAGAGCTTTACCCTGTAAAGGCTTTTTAACCCCTGCAAGAATTGTGTTGAAGAAATCTGCCTTAGGCCTACATAAGTCCTGATTTGTATGTTATAAAGCGCCCTCTATACACCTATTCTCCATAGATTAGAAACTGCGTTTTAAAACTACAGTTTTAAGACAAATCTTATCTGCCTGCAAATGAAATTTCGGAAAATTACCCAGGATTAGTTAGTGATGAAACAAATAATCAAAATCACTGTCAAAACTGTGCCGCGGATTGATTTATTTGTTTTAATGTTTTGTTATAAAAATTTCAAATAGCTTTGGCATAAATTGGCTTTATTCACTGCTGTGTCCTCCCAGCATTGTGGAGACTAACATGCAGACATACCATCCTCTAACCTGAGACTCGCATGAGGTAAAAGGTACATGTACAATCACAGTAGTGTATTTTGTTCATACCTTCTTCACACAGCTTCATTGTGTGTAGCAGCTGTCCTTCAAAATTCCACAGACATAACTCAATACCCCCAGAACAAAACAGCTCTAAGTCGTCTAAACACGCTAACACCTGTAGATAAAATTGATAGACACAAAGAGAGAATGGTTAATTATTTGTATATGAGATCAAATGGCTGCAATGAGAGTCTAGAGAAAAAAAAAGCCGGTTCACACACAGAAATTCCAGAATTTTATTGGGAAAATCAGGAGAGTGCTATAATGGTTAGGGAATATCACTAAAGGTGAATTCAGGGAATTGTTAACCATGTGATCTGCAGGAACTCCCCACCCCATCCATCCAAACCCCACACACACCCATTTCCACACAAACACACTCATTCTCACACATGCCGCCCCCCCCCAATCTATTCTGTTCCAAGGACATCAAAAGAACTGCCTATTATTATGACAAAATAAACACAATGGGAAAACTTTAAAGTGCTACAGTTTGAAAGAAATTTCTTTTATGTCGGGTCCTTGGTCAAAAGCAAATCCCGGCACATACCCAAGTCTTTGTCAAAGATGCCCCATTGTTTTTCCTGCAAGCCATCTCAGTGTCGTCGAAGGCGCATTGTTGAGGGTGAACAACTCGGGAGAGTGGAGACATTGTCTTTGCGCAAATAGATAATTCTGTGCAAGCAATCAAATTATTATGTTGTCGTTGCATGGGGGAAATGTACCTACTAATTGCTTGTGGCAACATTATCTGTCAACCAATCCCTTTCTTTAACAACAACACAAATGCCGACAGTAACATAAAACAATGCCACCAGACAATAGTATCATATTTGTTTGACTGCAATGCATACGACAGGTGCCATTACATGGATGTCATTTACATTGCCCAATCAGTTACCAGGATAGTTAGAGAAGATTTATCCTGAATAATGAATACAAAATACAAAAATATAGGTGGAAAGGTGAAGTGCAGGAGATCCCCATGAGAGGGCGCTATATAGCATAATCTTGACAGGGACTGTAGCAAACTAAAAATAAAGCAAAACTCCTTGAAAGGCTACACATAACCACACACAAATACACATCCACCACACCCACAAATTCCAATGTAAAACAAGGAGGTTCTCAAACCACTAGTGTTGTCTACTTTCGCGATTACTACATGGCCTTTTCTTACAACTTTATCTCAGATGAACTTTAGACCTTGGAATGTGACATTTGACCTCATCAGCTGATGAAGTTGCTCATACTGTACCTACCTGTAACCCAAGTTTGATATAAAATTGGATCGATTAAGCCCAACTTAATTGGTCGAGCTATGAGTTGCACAAATATTGGGCGAGATGCAGTCGAGCCAAATATTTTAAAACTCATAGCGAGACCAATTAAAGGTGCATGTTCCGATCGTCTTTGGGCTCCCCCTGATTTACCCGGAAGTAGTATCGATTTTGATATCAGATGAAAGGCCGTATTTTTCTCACTGTTGTCCTGAAATTTGAGCCCAAAATATAAACAAAAAACCGCTGTTTTAGTGGTTAACCATCAATTATTGAGAGGGCTTTGCAACATACATTATTGCGTCTACCATCAAAACCGCAAGTATGTTTCCCACGGTACTTGATGGGGAG
>JAMKCH010025586.1:0-24792 GCA_023653785.1 Ophioderma brevispina | reverse complement strand
TCAAGCTCCCTTGACGATCGAACCCATGACCAACGGGGAAAATAACACATGATTGTTTAGCGCCTTAGAACCGCTGGTCCCTAGGAACTTACAATCTTCGGGTAATCTGCTCAATTGATCACAAGGTAATGGAATACCGCTCGAGGTCACAATTGTGACATGAACCCGAATTGGCGTTTTTTATCGTTGGAGGTATTCCATCATCGAGTGTTTTTAAAACATTCCTTAAATTTCGCAAGGGAAAATGGGGAACTTCTCTTCTTGATTAAATCTATCAATTTGGCCGAAATAAATTAATTTTAAGGTCATCGGGTACTCGACTCGAGCAACTCCTCATATTTTCCGCAATATTTGGAACATCCGCGCTATGTAACATATATCGTGATTTAACGTAGAAATCCCCAATTTGGCTACAGTTTTCTACGGACGGTCCGGAACGTGCATGTGTAATTTGTGTCACAGACTGCGAAAATATTATATTAGTACTACCGCTATCTCCGGAAAACGAAGGGTTTCTATGGAGATTTTTGCATCAGAGGGTCCGTTACTATATGTTTTTTGGTTTTGAATATTATCGTAATTGGGTCTGAATTTATAGAACCTAGCGAGAAAATTGAACGTTTTGTCGGGTACTTCGGTGCTCGCAATCACACGGAAAAGTAAGCACGCAAGCGCTACGGGCGCATCCCTTGTACTATACCACCGGACCGCCGGAACAGTTTCCAAAGACAAGCTAATAGGTTGTGCGCCCGTAGGCGCCCCTAAAAATGAATAAGTGCGCCAATTTTGCTCGAGGCAATTTGCCAAGATGCGGAACGGAGAGGTAATACAACTTGGGGAGCCTTTAGATGCAAGTAAATGACACAACTGGGATATGGCATTAAAAAAAATAATATTGACATTACAATATGAATGAGACTAACAATCTGCAGAATTGAATAAGTAGTCATATACACCATCAACAAAAAAAAAAAAAATTGATGTTAAGCGTCGAGAATGAGAAAAAAGCGTGTATAATGAATAATTTTTGGATCACATACGGTGTTGCACTCCAGAGGCCAAGAACGTTGATGACGCTGATAAAACACTAAACGAGCCAGTGTGAAGTGCAGCAAGGTATGTTTCGTTACCACGGCTTTTAAAAAACTAAAAACGTAACAAGAGGGCATTACGAATACTGATACAAGGTTGGGTATACAAATTATCAAAAAAAAATGAATATAATATGTGATACATACATGTAATAGCATTTTAGAACCCATTGAATGCAAAATGTGAATGTTGTGGTCCAAAATATAAAGAAACCACAAAACCTTTTATACTTAGTCTAGGTATCTGACAGGTATTGAGGATCATTGGAACATTGGACCGCTGTAAAACTGATTTTATTAGGCCTAACCAGGAGAGAATGGTTCCACTTTATGAATCGTCTGGATGGTTAATCAGTTGCACAGAGGAGCAATGCTAAGTTCCACGTTCCACAAACTCAACACATAATAAACCAAACTGATTACCGATTATGGAAACATGTTAATTGATAAATGTTGCGTTTAGCCTAACGTAACAATAAGATAAATATAATATGTCATAACATAAATGAAGTTCTTTGGAACATTGAAGCATACCTGCAAATGTTGGGTCAAATCGGTCTTTCGAAGATTAGTTTTTGGTCCAAATAGCCAGAGTGACAAATGATCACATATCTTCTAAAATAACAGTTCCAACGGGAATTCAAAAGTTCATGGTACTTTCATTCCTTTTCAAACATGGAAACATTCCATTCGGTGGCGACTTGAAAGGGTCAAATGACTATGGCACGCGCCACGTAGCAAATCATGGCGAGTGTCATGCGCTTAATATCGATTTACCGCCGCTCTAATGGTCAGTTTACACGCGCTGCTATCCATTTGAACTCTATGTGCCGAGTTTTATAAATCATTTCCAGAATATCGGAGCGTGGTGGAGAATGTCCAGAATAAATCGTGCCGAGTTTTAAAAACTGGACATGATTTTTTTTTTCAACATGTGCAAACGGACATGATTTTTTTCGCAACAGGAGCAAACTCGAACATGAGTTTTTTCTCAACATGAGCAAACTCGACATGAAGGTTTTTTTTCTAACATGAGCAAACTCGACATGATTTTTTTTCTCAACATGAAATCAATCTCGACATGATTTTTTTTACACATGCACCACAAAGCATGTCGAGTTTTCTCCTCATGTTGAGAAAAAATGTCGAGATTTTGAAACTGGACTGATTTTTTGTCAAACTCAACCATATAGAGAGCAAACTCGATGTATAGAGGGATAACTGGACTTAGCCCTGTAAACCGACATATAACGCTGCAACACTCGACAATAGGCGAGGACAACCCGCAAAATACACAGAGCGTGAAACTCGACATGCGTGGGAAATCTCGCCATAATTTGATGCGTGGAGCTTAAAACTGGACTGATTTATCTCAAAAACTCACCTATCGAGAGCACAACTCTATGTATAGAGGGCAAACTGGACATATAGCGCTGTAAAAAAATCACATATAACAGGGCACACTTCGCCATATGGCGAGGAAAACTCGAGACACAGCGCGTGAAACTCGACATGCGCGCGCGGGAAAAACTCGCCAGATTTGATACGTGGAGCGTAAAAATAGACATGATTTATGCCAAACCTCACCTTAGCGAGCACAAACTCAGATGTCCGAGGCAAAAATGGACAGATAGCGCGTTAAATATCGACTATAACAGACTGCACATGACATGAGGAAAACGCGAACACCGCGCGTGAAACTCGACATGCGCGGGAAAAACTCGCCATGATTTGATCGTGGAGCGTGCCATAAATGACACCCGTTTGTCGGAAGTGGATACTACAGGGGTCTCTGGAGAGGGTGCATGCAGGAAAAGCAGAAATGAGGGACGCCGGTCAAAATGGGCCGGAAATGGGGGAGGGTGGGGCAGTACATGTTTTGACTATATAGAAGAAAGAGAAACTATACGGGGCACTAAAACTATAACCTGAACTGAAACTGCCTGGCTTACGTTTCCTCCATTTATGGAAGAGATATATATTATTCCATCTATACACATGTATGATATATGTTAAAATATCAACGGCTTCCATTTCAGGAGATGGCGTAACTAAATTACGAGGCAGATTAAGGGCTAACTTTTCATGACTCAAATTGGCAGGTCTGTATCGAATTGATGATGACGGGTTCAAAAGAACCCTCCTTCTTGATTATGTTAGAAGTTTTTATACTCAATTTTAAATTCCAATGTCATCTTTCTATGAGGGAATTTAAAAACAAATATTATGGGGCCTTTATTCTCAACAAGAGTGTTACTCATTTGAAATGCCGACTAAAATAGACTAAATGTACTTGATGAAACAATGCAAGACAGGCCAAAGGACCGAAGTGGAGTAATTCTTTGGCAGGCCTTTATCATTTACGCGAAGCGCGAACGTAATTTCCTTCTGTGGCCTATGAACGCGATGCTGACCACAGCGAATCTAGCGTCACGACATAGCGCGAGTGGTCGCGGCTTTCAAGCGCCGAATATATGATCGAACTTTCGAGAGTGATTCCTCTCCACCGAAAAAATCAGTTCTTTTTTCAAATGCTTATAAAAAAAATTCCCAAAGCGGATTTTTGCGGATTTTGGATATGTTATAGAACCTTTAATTCTGCTGTCCGCCGGTATCAAAACGTAGACGGGACGATAATTCCAGGTTAGGGTCTAATTTTAACATCTCAGCATGGCCCTAACACCACTTTCTCGCAGAAACGGAAAGTGACACGCAATCGAATACTGGCGTATCTTGTTCCCACATGCACTTTCCGTATTATTCCAGGTCTTGGATTTACAGGGAAGCTGGTCCGGCTGCGATGGTTATTCGAGTAGGGTGTGATAGCAATCAGGGAAAGCGCTGATCCCGATATGCTGCATATCCCTTGAAATGATGCTAAATGGTTTAGGTATGGTGGGCCACAGTGATCAGCGGCCAGTGGTAGGGATCATAACATGTGATAAAGGGCAACTACAAACACATCCACCTCTCAAAACCCAGCAACATCCACCCTCTCTCCAACCCCGCAAAAGCCCCACCCTCCCCAAACAACACAACCCACCCACACCCTTCCAAACACCCGCAACCACCATTCCCCTCATCCAACACCCCGTAACACCCTCATCCCTCCCCAACACCCCGCAACACCCCCACCCCAACACCCGCAACAATCCCCCCCCTCCCAACACCAGCAAACACCACCTTCCCTCCACTCAAACACCCGCAAATCCAACACCCCTCCCCACACCTATCCCTCCCCAAAAATCCATTAATTTTTTACCACCCTCCCTATCGCATAGTAGTCTCATAGCAAGGAATTTGCATATCCGATGTACGTTTCAGAGATACAGCAATTACGCATATTTAATTAGCTAATTTGAGATTACCTAAGCCACATATATCACATACTTTCAAATTGCAAAAAGTGGCCCATGATAGGCTTTCTGCAGCGCAGGAATTTTGAGTATCCGATGTACCGTTTCAAAAATATAGCAATTAAATGATGTGTGCATATTAATTAAGCTCATTTGCATACGCAATTTGCCGAAAATCTGCCCAAAATTAAATCAGGTCGAGAAACTTCAGCCCGCTTCCTTCCACCAAGTTACATCACTATACGCCTTACGGAACTCTAGAGACCTTGACCCAAAGGACTTGCAGGAAAATTCTCGTAATGATGTAATAGATACTAAATTAGATATTTGCCGGCCAAAATCTAATCAGTCGAGAACTCATCAACCCCATATTTCCCACCAAGTTACATCATGTCGCCCTTACGGAACTACCAGATAAATCTATACAACATGGGTAACATTTTATCACCGAGAACGGCCGGACGCTGCTATTTCATAGTCCCCGTCCGAACTCGTTCGGCGGGAACAATAAAGATGTGACCCTAAACTTCTGTCTTAAATAATATCCACAACATGTTGGTAAAAAGCTTCAATCTTACGTAATGTAACTCTTACATGGCATGATCAGTTTTACTTAATAACTCTCCTATTCGTTACTCACCCTTTATCTATCCCTTGCAACCAGTTAACCAAACTCCATATCCAGCCCAGTCTTGGCAGAGACAAAAATCAAAGAAATGCTTTTTAAGACCATTTGAAACCTGCAATGATTTCATTCTTTGTCTGAAATTGCATCGCAATACACAACCAACACTAGAACAAAATTAATAGTAGGACGTAGTTCATTTTCATAAAAGAAAATCATTTAATGAAATGACCTTCAGACATAGACATTGATCCTATACTTCAAATAGAAATAGACTCATTCGCAATTTTGAGGACAGTGATTTCTATTGTCGGGTCGACAAAAACCGCTGATTTCCCGATGAGGGCGCACTCATTTTTCAAACAAATCGTGTTTTGTGCATATACATATTGCTTATCCATATATTAATTACTGTGTGAAATAACTAAGCTCAAATTGAAGTCCTTCATATAGAAAATCACAGTTTTGTTATAAAATTCCGGATCCGGAATTTTTGTTATACACAGTATCCTATGGCACTGTTATACGGTGCATAAATGTTTATTGCATGAAAACGGAAAATCCAATTCATCTCGAACTTTAGAATTAAACATTCTAGGTGACTATCTTTAATTCTAGATGACTATTTTTAATTACTACACACAAAAATATATATTTCGAAATCTCTGAGTCAGCCTTTAACCATCAATATTAGCACAGTATAGGGCTTTGCAACATGCATTATTGCGTCTACCATCAAAACCGCAAGTTTGTTTCCCACGGTACTTGATGGGGTGTATGTGCAAGTGCCAGGCTCTCATATCAAGTAGAGAACGCAATACACATAAATCGGAACAAGCACCTTTAATCAACCTGTTTTTAGTCGAAAAAAGTCCTACCTACAATGCAGTTCGTCATATTTAGAAAAAAAGTATTGGGAGGACCGGGGGGTGCAATGAAATGGATATGGGTGTAAGGCTCGCGCTTCCGAAACCAGGGCATTCGGTGACAGAGGACTGAAAAACAAAGGCGTCTTTGGGTGAGAGACGGTCAATTTGCCCCAAAAGGGGCTTTCCGAGTGACACATTTGGCAGAATTTTTCGATAAAAATGGGGTCTTTGGGTGAGATTTTTGCTAAATGTTCTAAAAAATAGATTTCAAAATTCCCCCCCAAACAATAGGGGTCTTTTGTACAGACTGGTTTAAAATTTTCACAAAATATGGGGTCTTTGGGTGAAATTCAAAAAAAAATTGGTGTTCTGTAACAACGATGCTTAAAAAGGGGCTTCCAAGATGGGAATGCCCCCGGGACTGGCTCTTGATAAAAATAGGAAAATTTACTTTAACATGCCAGTAAAATAACCCTGCAGTGTGTAAGTTTTCTTACACTAGTAGGGCTACAAGTGTTATTTTTTCCATATTGGTTCCGATAGCTTGAAAACAGGCACCACTAGGGGTTAATTTTACTTACTGCAAATTGGTCCCGAAAGGGGTATAGTATATTTCCATCGAAAACGGGTACATTTTCATTGAGAACTGGTCCCGTTAAGGGCACATTTTCACTGAAAATTGGTCCCGTTAGGGGTCACTTTCAGAACCCTGGAACGAGCATGTGTACCAATCAAAACCCTGAGATCACCCGGTAATCAGCTCCGTTACGTAACGTTTTGGAGATATTAGGCCCCATTACAAAATAAAAATGCAATTTTCAAGTCCCCGTCCGCATGGAATTTAGGTGGCGCCTCAATATTTTTAAAATTTTAATGTACTCAACAGTAACGTCACCCTCAGCATTTTGACCAAGAAACATTTCCTTACCAATCAATTTATATGATTATGAAACATTGGGAAAATTATAGGTTAGTTTCTAAGGTCACTTTTCTCCCGTGTTTCAACCAAAGTCGCATTTTATTTAATTACCCAAGTCGGCAAAAATAACAAAATCAATAGAGATCTCATGTAGTGCCAGATCAGAAAAGTACTCCCATCAGGAAGTACCTACATTTTCATTGAAAGGGTTTTCTAGTTCTGGTTGTTGCACGTGGGTCAGTCTTTTGGGTTACCAGCCTGTTTGCAGTTCTTGGAAAATGTGAAAATACGCAAAATTCGTCGTTTTACCCCTTTCCCGACATCATACAGTTTTCCAAAATCTGGTCACATAATATTTTGGAAAAGTTCATTATATTGTGGCGAGCTTTTAATAGAAATAAAGTTTGAATCATGAACGACATATTTGACTGCTAGTTTTAATTTGGGAACTCATATCGGCTGCAGAGAAGCCCGTTTAGCTGGAGTTGTGCGCTTTGCCCAATGCTTCCCCTCCCACCTAAATAGAGCCCACCCCTTAAGACTATTGATTCCCCTCCCATTTATGGTTCTCCCACTTATGGTAATCACATTCGTGGGGGCATGGGAATCGGAAGCTCAATATGTACCACCACACTAACGTAATTGGTTTACAAATCTAATTAGTGTTCTCCAACTCCAACATTGACGCGGGGAGGGGGGATTGGGAAACTCAGTGCACTAAATGGGCCCCACCTCAAGCTGCTGACAGGGCCCTTTTCCTTAAATCCGCCACTGGGGCTGATGAATATTTTTGTTAAGTATTATTTTCACCAAATATGCTTATCAGCCCTGTATTGCGTGGCTCAGGTCACACTCATGGCGATTGGGTGGTAGGGAGGGGGTTTGGTTTTTTTTCTTTACTACGGCGCCAAATCTCAACCAATCGGAACACTTTTGGAGTTTGGGTAGCCACACCTTTCCTTCATGGAATGTTGTTCGAGCGGCGAATGGATCTTGCACCGCATTTTAATAGAGAGCCTCCTATCGTATACCACCCGTGTAAATTGGGAGCGATTTTTGAGTATTTTAACTTCATTACGACGACCTTTCCATAAAGATATTGACTGGTATTCTGAAAGGGAGACTAACTTTAGAACTGGGTTTAAACCAGGGTTAGTCCTACAAGAGGGGACCTTTTTCCTTTCAAAATACTGTGAAAGTTAAATGTAACGGGTGAGAAAATTCCTCATGGATGGGCTGGAACCTTTTAGAGTATGTTGTAAGAAAAAAAGGTCCCCTCTTGTAGGACTAAGCCTGGTTTAAACCCAGGTCTAAAGTTAGTCTCCCTTTCAGAATACCAACCATTGATCAACTAGAAGGCAAACGGGGAAAAATAATTTATCAGCAAGATCATTTAAAAGCCGAGAAGACCCATTTTCGAGGTGTTTTATAATGGGGATTCTTCGACACTGCGCAAAAGAAACCACTTTCCATGTTTTAAAATTTAATAATGTTGCCAAATTGAATAAATTATATTTTTACTAAATTTAGTGATTAAGATTTTTGAGCCATTTTGCCGTAAGGTAAACATTTTCCCCATAAAAAAGGCTATTTATTGGAAACAAAGCTCAATTTAAGATACTGTAAAATACTACCATTACACCTCACAACCATGACAACATTCAATGCTCCGGGGGTGCTCTCTTGGTTCTTTCATGGGGTGAATAAAAAAAAATAAGTCAACATATTGACACAATCTGAATGACATATTTTATTCTTATCAGTAAAAGACTATTGGAATCAGTCTCAGTAATATTCACTGTAGTATAGTAGTGCCACGTAATATGATTTGTTTCCCCACCAATAGTTCCATATAAACAGGCGGGTGACACTGTACAAATGGCCATTTGAGGATTCGATATCGATAGTATATAATAGCGTCACCATTTTCGATGAGTAACCTAATAGCCTCCTAATTTATGCAGTATGACGTATGGCCGAGAATGACGTATGGCCGAGAATGACGTATGGCCGAGAATGACGTATGGCCGAGAATGACGTATGGCCGAGAATGACGTACGACCGGCGATCCCCGAGTCACCAATTTCATGCAGTATGCTTCCACTTCAATGATCGAGTGTCCTATCCCAATTTATTTAGGATTCCTGATATAAATCACAAGGCACATGCTATACAATGCAAGGTTTGAATTCCCATGCTATAAAAAGCCCCGTGATGGGGGGGTGGGTGTTTGGACCATTGTGGGAATAATCCGATTATGCACACTCAGCGATTGTAATAAATTTTCTCTAATTTGGATCGAGTAAAACAAAAAAAGAACGGGTCCTCCATCAATTTGAGTCTCCGATGTGAGTTAACCTTTTACGGAGCTAGTGCAGAATCTGAAATTTCAAACTTGAGCCAGACACTAATTATAAAATATAATAAAAATCCTTTGAACATAAGTGGGAAATTAGATGCTTAATTCTATTATGTTTTGGCTTCGACATGAATGGAGTGATTCCAAAGACAGGACTCGATGGTCAGCATGTGCTGCACGACTGTTAGTGGATGTCTAGTGGAAATCCACACACTGATAGTTACTTCGAGGTGTATATATCCTCATGTAACAAATGCGATTTACACTTAAAAAGGTAAATTTATCATAGTTCATCTCTGGGGAATTCAGTGTTGAGATGTCTGCGGAAGTGGGTTCGTCCCAGCACTCATTATCTGTAGCTTTTGAGGGAGCCATGTTTTGTCTTTGGCAGCTGCCGGCAGTTGAGCTCTTTCACTCGCTAGTCTCGGACATACTTGAAGAAGTACTTCACTCCATCCCCAAACCTGGCAATACTAACTCAACAGGCATCCCTTTCTCAATAGATGAGTAGAAGAGCATTAAGACTGCAAAATAACAAAGCATGTGATGGGAATAATCTTCTGAAACCCTGAAAGCAGGAGGCCGCTATTAGACAGCTACTGTTGAAATAATCAACATTGCCCTGGGTAGAAGGGGACTTTCCAGAAGATTGGAGCAAGGGCCTGATAACTCCGTATACAAAAAGGTGGAGAAACTAGATCCCGCCAACTAAAAGCAATTACTTTACTGTCCCATCCCCAGGGAAAGTAACTTCTGTAGAATGATCCTGACCCGGATCCAGGACACCATTGATGACTACCTGAGAGGCACATGTGGAATTTAAAGCTCAAGAGGACGACTGATCTGTATTTGTGGTTCGCCAATTCTAGATAAGCCAAAGAAGACCTTCCTATACACTGGACTTTGTAGATTTTAAAGCAGCATTTGATACCATTTGAGAGGGCACTCTGAAATGCTTATATCATTGGAGTAGACAGCAAGCTGGTAGACCTAATTGAAAGATGTAGGAGCAACCATATGCTCTTATTGGTGATGGAAAACTCGCTGACTGGTTCGAAGTCTTAGTTGGTGTGGCAGGGATGCCGTTCTATCTCCAAGCCTCTTCAATCTCTTCTTAGAATTTTATGGGGGATTTCAAAACCTAGGCTCCGAATCCACTGGAAGAGATGACATCAACAACATTCGTTATGCTGATGACACAACCCTGCTGACAGGGTCTTTGAAAGTACAGCTATCCACAGAACTAAAAAACGCCTGCGCCAAATGGGAATAGATAACCCATCTAAATGCAAGATCATTCCCCGCGACCCAAGAAACATCACCCTTAACCAGACACCTATTGACAAAGTAAATTAGTTTGTCTTTCTTGGAAGTTATGTGCCTTCGGGTTAAGGAGGACATCAAGAGGCGTTCAAGACTGGCGCATGGGCATTCGAGCAGACTCAGAATACCCTCTGGAGCAATCTGACATCACACGATCGCTCAAAGTCAGAAAAATATACCAGTCTCTTATTCCCATTTGCCACCTATGGAGCAGAGTCCTGGTATTGCGCAAGACAGACTCCAAAATCTAGAAAGCTTTGAGAGGAGATGTCTCTGGTCCTCCTATGAGTGAACTTTTACAATAAATGAAGAAATGATGAATTATACAGTCGTCGAACATCACAAGCACCCATCACGGATGCAGTCACCAGGAAGACGGCTGGAGTGGTTTTGACATGTCCGTCAGGAATGCCGGAACACAGATTACCACACAAGCCATACTCAAGACCCTTCAACCAGCGTAGGAAGCCAGGTCACCCACCAGCAAGATGAAGGACCAGATCCCCAATCAACCTTAAGAAACTGACACAAGTCAACAGTGTTGATTTAGCATTTCCAGTTATTGAATTTTTATTTGATACCAACAGCCAGGATTTTTTTAACAAAAACGCAAGACAGTTGTCACCAAACAAAATCTAAACACTATAATATTTGTAGAAAATTGAACAAAGATGGCCACAATTTCTGATACTGGATCCCTCAGAAATCTTTTAACTTAGAGTGGGCACTTAATAGTTAGGCTTATGCCGCGTCTTTAAAGCTCCCCTCTTGTGCTCAACTTCCCTCATATGCAGGCGTCATGTAGTCCATGCAACATTTTCCCTGTTTGCGCCTAGCTCAAAACAACAGTCACGTTACAACGTAGCCTACAGGTATGAAATCTGGTACAATGCCCCAACAGCAGGTATGGTTTTCCTATACCAATTTGCTCTTTGCACGGTTTCGCATTTGCATGTAAGACCTTGACCTGCCGCACATGAATGGAGTATTTTACATAACAGTATATTCCTCTACAAAAACACACTGCCTTGTACCCTCGCCACTCCAGTGACCAAGCCACCGAGCATGCCAGCGTGAACGTGTTTTGTGGCTAGGTCACTGGGGTAGTGAGGGGCTTCTTGATGACAACTTGACCTTGAAAGAGTTGACTGCATGTGTTTTTGTAAAACACACTCACCTATTCAGGCCAGTTTTTGAGGCTCTACCTGCAAATGGCAAAGTTAACTGAGCTTTTAATGCTTGGAGATGTAATGTGTAAAAAAGGACACCCGATTATTCTAATCTCTAACCTATGAAGGAATTTAATTCTGCAATCACGAAAATCACGAAGGTTCGATTTGGAGATGTAAATGTGTAAAAAAGGACACGCCGATTATTTCTAATCTCTTAACCCTATGAGGATATTACTTCTGTGTTCAAATTTGTTTCGGAATTAACCCTTTGCATATGATTTCAACTTGAGGCCAAATGCAAAGTCAATTATTGTCAAAGTCAAAGATACATTGGGTTATAGTGAAATTAATATCGTACTTGTTTACACATAATGAAAATTAAATAAGGTTAAAGAGGAAAACTCAAACAAATAATACAGGTATGATGTTACCTTACTTTTTATGTTGCCAGCAATGCACCAAAGATCAAAAAGCTCCAAAAATGAGCAAAACTATCAGATGAGCTCAAAGTCCACAATTATGCCCTAAATATGATTCCAATGTATTTTCTTCGGAGGTGAAATTTTGATTTTTTAATCATTGCCTGCATTTGCCAAACTGAGGCACATGTCAGGCCTAGGGAATGAAAATTGCATGCCAACCTTGAGCTAGTTGTGCTTTGGCTACTTTTCTATCAGTTCCACAACAAAGAGGCCCTCATAATGACATGCATATGTACATCTTATTTCCACTGGGTCCCAAACACCAGAAAGCAGCTCGAGGATAAGGCGTAGACAAAACCTAATCTAATCTAGGGTTGTGAGTTACATACACGTATCAATTGCAGTATTACTGTAAACATTGAATAAAAAGTGTAAAACATGTCAATAAAATGCAATTTTTTTCAAAATCACAATCAACTAAGTTAAAATTAGTGCTTTGAGTCTCTTTTAAAGGTGGGTGACCGCATCATAGTCCAACTTTTGTGTTTTCTCCTCACATAGAAGTATATCACCAAAAACATCTGATTAGAAATTTTGATATAAATTGGATCGATTAAGCCCAAATTAATTGGTGGAGCTATGAGTTGCAAAAATATTGGGCGAGACGCAGTCGAGCCCAATATTTTAAAACTCATAGCGAGACCAATTAATATTGGGCGTAAATCATCCAATTTTATCATTATCATGTTTTGGATCGATATTTTCCCATTATGTTTTCAGAATCTTCCGTCCCTCCTATATTATAACACCATGGTAGAGACCCAATAAAAAATACGGCGTATTGAGTCATCAAAGGCCAGCAGAAAACCGGGTGCCCAATTTTTTCACCACTTGGACCATTATTTATGCACATGCTGACTGATTGGTTGATACAATTTAAGGATGTTTCATTTTGGATGGTGGGGTGGGTGGTGGTCGTGAGTAAGTCTTCTTTCTTCTCTTGTTTTGGGGTGTTCCAGATTTGCTGTTCACAGAGGTGGATTCATGTCGGGGTGGTTCCAGTGTTGGGTGGTTCCAGTGTTGGGTGGTTCCAGTGTTGGGTGGTTCCCAGTGTTGGGTGGTTCCCAGTGTTGGGTGGTTCCAGTGTTGGGTGGTTCCCAGTGTTGGGTGGTTCCAGTGTTGGGTGGTTCCAGTGTTGGGTGGTTCCCAGTGTTGGGTGGTTCCCAGTGTTGGGTGGTTCCAGTGTTGGGTGGTTCCTGGTGTTTGATGGCTTTTATTTGAATGCCTGGCTGGTCCCAGACCCTTTTTTGGATGGTTCTGGTGTTTTTGATGTTCCTGGTGTTGTTAGGTGATTCTATGTCTTTAGTGGTGTCCACATTTTGGTGGTTCCATGCTTTTGCTGTCTCAGTGTTTCATAGTGGAATTGGTATTTATTTGATCTGCATATTCCATGCATCATCTTCTATAGCTTATAATTATGGTTACTTTCATGTAAAAAAAAACCTACTTTTTAAAATGAAATGTGTATAGTAATATAGGACACAAGATTCTCAAAACATAATAATGATAAAATTGGATTTTTTTTTGTCCAATGCCAAATTTATTGGTCTCGCCATGAGTTGAAAAATATTGGGCTCGACTTCGTCTCGCCCAATATTTTTTTCAACTCATGGCTTGACCAATAAATTTGAGTATTGGACTCAATGAATCCAATTTATACCACACTTGGACTCCTCGAAACATGATAATGAGTTAAATCGGTCCAGCCATTTAAATAGTAGAAGCAAAAATGTGTACTGCATTGATCCACAGGAGAGTGGGTTAATGTGGTCGACCACATTTGTAGATGTTTTTGTTCATAACATCAAAAGGGAACATTTCCTGGGCCTTAAAATTCACTAGTGTAATGAGAAAAATGAACTTTCTTCTGATAGCAAAATTTCACTTTTGATGGAAAAGGGGGGGGGGGCAAGGTTGGTGATTGATTGGGTCACCCAAGAGTAACTTGTAGAATAAAACAAACAAAAGTACCATCAAGATTTGTGCTCAAACATGTTCCTGGCAAATAAACCATTTTAAATATGAATATTGACTTCATTATAAAATATTGAAGCATTCAGGCTTAGCCCACTTCCAAAATAATTTTTAAGACAACATAATCCTACTTTTCCACATGCTATGTTGAATGAGGTTTGGCCACCATCGTCGACCCAAGCAGTACCTTGGGAGCCGTTATGGGAATATTACAATCCCAAGTGCCGATTTCCCAATGGCAGAGTAAGTAAACAACAGCGCTTTGAGACTGTTTATGGCAAAAAGCACTATATAAAAGCTGATTAGTATTTATGATCATTATTTTTTATTATTACTCCAACAGGTTTACAGAGTGCACAATTTTGTGTAGAATGACTAAAGTAGATATGAACATGCCCAAATAATTCAAAATAGCTAATTATAATATTCATTAGTATATGAAATGCAATCAAAAACTATACACCATAAGTACTCATCCCAGACTATCCCTCCACCAAGATTAAACATAATTAGTCCCTGCATTGCTGAGTAACAGTGGATTAATGATCTGCCCGTCATTCTGCTCAAACGCCTATCAGATCAGTGGTATAACAGAGGCCCAAATGTTATTGTAAATCTAAAACAGGGCAGCAAATGTGACTATTTCAGTTACATATAACCACAATAGATCTACTTAACTACTTTGTTAACAACTATCATACACCTTACAATGGATTGTACATTCAAATGTGCTGCGATTTGGGGATTAAAGTATATCCACTCCACAAATTGATACATATATAATGGAAACACAATAGTATAGATGATGTGACACCACTGTTTGTATATCTAGTTTAGCACTAATAGTCTACTGAAATGCTAGAGGTAAATGAGCATTACTATTGGACTACTCTAGAGACTAACTACGGATACAATAAAACAGGTCCTACAGATGCACATGCATACTACTGGGCAAAAGACACCTACTGTCAATATATTTGAATTAATGTTTCCAATTACTCTGTAGCTTCAGGGTTTATTATATTGTGCACAAACCTACTCATTAATATTCCTACGAGAATTTGAATCTTGGCTGCATATTACTATATACATGGACTGCTTATTATATTGGTGTTCAGCCAGATTTTTAAAGGAAACAATCTTTAGACTCGGAAAAAGATATCTCATAGCAGGGCTGTGTAATATAGCCTGATGCAACAAAGGCAAATCATTTTTCATGGAAAATGACTTTCTGTGACAGCCACCTTCCATCTCACAGCTGTTTGAAAGTCTTATTTATAAGGTTTATTAGAACAGAACAAGAATAAAACAAAAAATTCCAAAGGCGACACACTTTTGACAAATAATTTGGATATTTATTCCACTAACTACATCCTGTGTAAATTTTACAAAGATTCATTGCGGGAAAATATGATTTTCCTAAAGAATGAGTTTTCCACATCTTTCTATGGCAAATAGGTATATAGAGGGCGCTATAACATACAAATCACGACCTTTGCATGCCTCTAGGGCAAGATTCTTGCAATTGATTTTCTATATTTTTGGAGAGGTAATAGCTCTTGCATGTCCTTATGTATGTCAGTTGTCAATAGTGTGTCACCAATGCTTAAAATTGCTCTAAAAATAAGAGACAATTTGCATGGGGTCAAACAGCTGCGACCTAAAGGTACTCTGTTTTGAATCAGGCTACACATTAAGGCATCGCTAATAAAAAAACAAAAGACCTTTACTCTCTCAGTACAGCTCTACAGTAATCAGATACATGGAAAATAATGACATTTCTCAATACTTAAAACAAAGAACCTATCCGATTCCTATGCAGATCTTAATCCACGCTGTTATGCAATTTTAACAAATGATGCCCATCTAGATTCTACATACCTATATAAAACTATTTACATTTAACCAGAAAAATCTCAAGAATTTCCCCCAAAACTCGCATGTACCTACATTATAGCAATTGTGATAATATAGCCTGACAAAAATGCAAACATTTTCTCTAAAAAAAAAGGCATTAAGAAAATCCCTACTTGAAATTATCCATATACCATACTGTACGGAATGATGTATACATGGTCAAACAATTACCTCTGAAAAAAAAAGCTTAGAGAGAGACTTGCACATTTGAAAAAATAGTACGCCTTATAGTTTTTTCAAAATCAATATTGGTAAAGCTTTTACATACATTAGCCCTCGCCTGAAATATTAAGTCCAAATCAGCACGTTTATGGGTAAACAAAGATTTTATAATTAATGTTGCTGGCGACATTAATTCAGCAGACGACACGGAAATGGCGTTTAACACAAGAAAACACATGCCGGAGTTGATTTCCACTGCATGCACCTTGTTTGACCAGTCTGTGACCTTTGTGGTTTTAATATTAATGAGTACGAGTCTATGATATTCATGTAATAGACGCATTTTGTTGATTAAAGTTAGGGCAAACTTAAAAGTTAGCCTACAAATTACCTGGAGGTAAAATGTGCCAGTGCCGCTTTAAAGTCCTATGCTATCATGAATTTCCCCATAAAACATCTATGGAGCTGATAAGCGATTACTTTTTTGTTACACCTTTGTTATCTTACTGTAAGGCAAGTATTAAAAAGCATGATTGCAAAACTCAAACCAACATATCTTAACTTGCAGTAAAACCTTAATTGGCCCATTTTTTTTGTGCTACAAAATATGAAAAATTGCCATGATAAGAGCATTTGTTTTTTTTTATAGCAAGCAATATTTTTTATCACAGAAGTTAAATTAATTTTTGACAATTTCTAATGAAATCCTTTTACGCAATTTAAACAACTGTCCAGTACTTTAACAATCACATGAAGTTATGCTTTTTGTCAGCAGGAAATTCCTTAAGTTATTTATTTATTCAGCTCCTGGTTTTTATAGTTTTGCACATTTAGTGTATAATGACTGATATGTTTGAAATATTTAAACCCTACAACCAAATATATGAATTTTAGAATACAAAATACAAAGTGTTGCAGCAAATTGTGAGCAACTAACAACAAAATTGAGGTTAAAAAATGTGGAAACACCTCAAATTCCCAGTCATTATCTGCCCCAAACAGGTGGTACGTCTTAAAAGTTGGCAACTTACATAAAATATCTTTTAAAAATTTACCTTTTTTGACTTAAAAATGCAGTCACTGCTTAACTTTGTTTACCAAGTTTCTAAATTTTCAAGGTTTTCTCAAATCCAGGAGAGCGCTTTATTGACCTGTGTTTTCCACATTGTTTGGGAACCCCATTTTTCTAATATTTTGCTTTCAATGGAGGGTAACCTTTCTAACTCTCACCCACTATATGTCAAACATTATCAATGCTTGGAGTTACTAACGTCTACGCTTTGTACCTTTCTTGGGGCTTGCTTTGTTAGCTTTTGATCTGGTAGCTCTACCTCTTCGAGTCTGTCTTTTACTTTCATCTATGACAGTATCATCTTCTTCATCACTTTCATCGCTGCCATGTGGCTTTTCATCATCATCTTCTGTTTGCTTCTCATCTTTTTCTTCGCTTTCGTCTAGAGGATTTTCACCTTCTCCACTGCCTGTATCTCTTCTCCCTCTTTTTCTTCATCATCATCCTCAGTATCACCAAGCAACAAAGCATCTTCGTCTTCACTGTCAGCAGTAATGTCTGGCTTTTCACCATCTTCATTATTCCCTGTAGGCGCTTCTTTCTGGTTACCTTCATCATGCTGGCTGTCTTCAATCTCGTCTTTGACATCATCGTCATTAGCTTTACTTTCCTCTCCTTCAGAGCCTCCAGGTTTTACTGCCATCTCATCAGCATCGACATCCATCTTTGATTCCAGCTCACTGCCATCTGCTTTCGAACCTTCCAAGACCTCATCACCTACAACATCAACATCCAGATCTTCCTGCTCCCGCTTCAACCTCTCTACATTACCACCTTTCCCTACACTCAATGCAGATTCGGACTCATCCTCTTGCATCTGTTGATCATCTACTTCACTTGGTTGTTGCTCGTTTTCATTCTCTTTCTCTTTCTTCTCCAAGTCTTCATCCTCATCCTTTACTTCAGATTCCCTTCACCTGTTTTACCATCCTCTTCTTTTACATTACCTTCATCAGCACCTTCTGATTTTTTATCGTCAAGTCCTGTCTCAGCTGCAAGGGCTCGTTTCTTGATCGTCCGGTTCCATGACTGTCAAATAAAAAGACACACACCAAAGAGTTATTTAAAGCATTCCAAATCTGATCACCTCTTGTGCTATAAGAGGTGAAGGTGACTCTAATTTCCAATAACGGTCATTTAGATTTAAATATTCGTGACCAGGCCTAGTCTTTAGTCAGGTCTGTGTGTAACCGTTCGATATGCGTAAGAGCACTCTCCTACCGTTAAAAAAACATGTTGTGGGGAATAAATACCTATGTTATCCCCACACAGAGATAGACAGGACATGCGTGCATGAACTCTAAACCAGCAATATAAACAAAGACATTCCTTGACATTTGGTTGGCTAGGAGTTCATGCATGTGTGTGACACAGGAATATGAACAAAAGACCTGACTTGAAACATTTAATCAACTTCTAAACTGACCTTGACTCTTGAACGATGCATTTTAGTTTGACAATGCTCTTCCTTCGGCACCTTGTCCTCGCTGTAAAAGTCGCCACATAACTTGCAGTAAAATCCAGCCACTGGAACCAGAAATTGAAGTCCTAAAAAGAAGAAAAAAGAAATTCAGTTTCAAAGACTAACATTAACTGACCATTTTGTTGCAATGGGATTTATCCAAATTTTCATACATGGCTGTTAATATGGGACAGATCAAATGACCGATGCAGTGCCTTGCATTGATACCTGTTCATGTTCCCCTTGTATGTAGCGGCGTATGCGATTGGTAAATACGCATCACATGACCATGTATAAATAAACAACGGTTTATACAATGGCAGCTGTGGCGAATGCCGAAAGTGGTAAAATATCATGCAATATCAGGCTGAATTTTTATATTAAAGAGACACTGGCACACTTGAAAGATAGTGCCCCTCAAGATTTTTCAAAATTGATATTTTTGCATGTAAAGCTTTTATATACACTAGCCCCTCACCTGAAATGATTAAGACCAAATCAGCGCCCTTATGGGTAAACAGAACGATTTAATAATTAATATCGCCGGCGACATTAATTCAGCAGACGATGGAAATGGTGTTTAACACAAGAAAACACATGCTGTATACATGATGCGCAAGGCATGCACCCTGTTTGTGACCTTTGTGATGTTAATATCAATGAGTACGAGTCAATGATATTCAAGTAATATGCACATTTAAACATTTTTTTTCACATTTAAACATGGCAAACTTAAAAAGGTGGCCTACAAATTACCTGAGTGTCCTAACCTCTTATTAACTTCCATTGAGTATGTGTAAAACATATCTGTTCTTTTAATGGCCTAGCTATCATTTGCAAGTAAATTGAAAAAAAAAATTCCTATTTTGTGAAAATGTGCCAGTGCTGCTTTAAATAATTTTTTAAGTAATAGTTAGCAGAAAGTATGGTGAACAAGAATGGGGTTCATTCGTAGGATTTGGGGTATGAACGTTGTTTATGCTCTCGGGCTTAAACAAGCGTTCATACCAAAAATCTTATGAATGAACCCCTAATTCATAAATACCTAATGTAATTGAGCTTTCAATTCACTACTGTGCCATTTTTTTGTTTGTTTTTGTGAAAGCATATTTGTGGAAGCATAATTTCATTTTTTCAAAAGGAAATTACACCAGTATATTATTGGTTGTTACCATTTGCTGATTTTTTTTTTATATGTCATTAATTTTCCACTGGAAATGGCCACCGCAAGCTAGAGGAATAAACAAAAATGTGCACTTGACCGGATTCAAAACGGCAACCTCTATTACTAGCATGCGTGCACAGGTCGCACACGCCGGTTACTGTGTACGGACTAAACTAATACTAAACCAAGTTTTAACTCCGGTTTTATCCCGTCAACGGGGGTGGCCGGGTTTACTTCACACTTGCAGCAAACACCACCGCCCTGATCCTTCCTTCCATTTCACCGATTCAATGCATCTCCATCCTACCCAACCCTCTACTTTCCTCTCCACTTGTTTTCATGTCTTCTTTGACGTCCCTCCTCCTCAAACCGCTCACCTCTAACTCAAAAGCCCTTCTTAACACAGCTCTCATCTCTCACAAACACATGCCAATACCCACGTACACTATTCGCCTCGCCAACCGATCCACAGCTTCTTCCAATCCCAACATCTGCATCACGTCCTCCCAGTCTTCATCCTGTCCAATCAACTTCACAACCACACATTGGCTCTCATCATTGATCTCTCTCTGTCCTCCTCGGAATCCCCCATCTCATTTCGCTCAGACACCACGTCTCAATCCCATCAGCATCAATGATCCCAACACAGCTATTAACATCATGCCTTTCATCTTCAAAGGATATCTTCTCCCATGCAACAAAACTCCCCACATGACTCAACTTCACCCACCCATACCTCACTTTACGCTGTCACAGCCACCTCACATCACCCACCCCCACTAACCTTATCCCCCTAGGTATGTGACTCCTTCACAGACTCCACCTCATCACACACTTTTCATCTGTTCCACCATCCTCCAGGCCCTTCTCACAGCTTCTACACACAAAATCTTTGCCAAATAGGGGTCACTCGCTTCATCTTTGTGCATCTCCCATGGATCCTATTTCCCACATTTCTCCACCACACTGCTTTGCTTTTACTCTCTTCCCACACCCCACATGGGTCTCTACCTTACTCGCTACCACCTCACTCTCCGCCCCACTCACCACCACTTTTGTCTTTCCAAGGTTTACCTTCACACCCTTACTCTGAAAAGCTTCTTCCATTTCCAAACAAACTTTCTCAACCAGTCCCTCCAATGTCACACTCATTAAAACCAAATTCATCCGCATTACAAACACTCATCAGCAACTTCTGTGCACTCTGTGACTACATCAACCACGATGCCAAAAAATCACGGCGATAGTGACAGAACATTTGAGCACACCACCTTACCCCAAACTCCTCGACCAAATCAGACCCCACTCTAACTTTCGTTTTGGCTCCTTCATAAAAACTCATCACTGCTCTAACCATACTTCTGGTATCCTTCTCTTCCTCAACGCCCACTCCACCACCGTCTCTAGTACCCTATCAAAGCCTTCTCCAGTCTACAAAAAACACAATACAGCTTTCCCCTTTAGCTCGGTATTCCTCCCGCAACCTCTAAAGATAAACACTGAATGCTATCGTTCCCGTCCTGGCATAAACCCAAATTGCATCTCATCCACCTTCCACTATCGCCGAATCCATCTCCAGAACCCTCTACCACAATCTTCAGTGCATGCTCTAACACCTTCACCCCCCTATATCCCACAACTCATTGCATCCCTTTCCCCTTTAAAACTTGGAATTACCACACTCACTTGCCCCACTCCACCGGCTCCCCTCTCCCCATCCCTCCAACACTCTCTGACCCAATTCCATCAGCACCCAAATCCCTATATCCCTCCACTCCGCAGTCTCGCACTAATCATCTCATCACTCACCTCTGAGAGTCCAACCGCCTTTTTCCTTCTTTCATTTCTCTTATGCCTTCACCACTTCTTCCCGGCTGACCTCTACTGGCCCTCCACAACATCAGCCTCTACTTCTGAGCCCATCCATTCTCCTCATTCATGATTCTCTCCAAATGCTCTTTCCAGACTCCTGCCTCTATCTTTCTCACTGAAAATTCCACTTGCCATCACTTCCTCTCATACATCTTCCCCCTTCAACATCTTCTCCACCTTTTTCATTGCCTTCACTATCTTATATACCTTGTGTGGATTCTCTCTCAACTCACTCAATCACTTCTCTGTCTCTCCTCCTCCTCATAAGCCTCGCAACCACTTCTTTGTTGCTCGCTTCTTTAGCCTCTTATAGCTTTCCTTATTCTCTATTCTCTTTCCGTAACATTTTTTCTCATTCCTTCAATGCATCATTCTTTCTCGCTATCTCCGCCTCACTCACCTCATCATTCCACCACCCTTGATCTCTCCTGTCTCTCCTACCTTTTTGTTTTCCCACACACTTCATTCATCACATGCCTGTAACAAAACCCCTTCTTTAAAGCACCGCCACAAATCTGACACATCCGTCCCCACAAGCCCCCTCTCTCATCTCAAAATTCTTTGTCTCTCCTTCTTTTCCGCTTCCCTACTTTCCTCCTCTCATGCACTACCTTCCTCCCCCTTTTTCCCTTCCCTCAATTCCAACATCTGCAAAACACCAACCGGTTGTTTGCAATTCTCCATTCTCCAGGAAATTTCCTTAACATTCCTTCAGAATATTTCCTACTTCCCTTAACCCACAACACAATCAATCTCTGTCTCATTCACTCCTGAGCTATATGTCACTTTCCTTTGTCCTCTTTCTTGAACATGTTGTGTGCAACGCACATCTCTTTCTCATCACAAAACTCCAACAACATTCTACCTTCCAGATTCCTCTCTCCAAACCCATATCCTCCATGAACACCTTTCGAAACCTTCGATCCTTTCTCCCACATGCCCGTTAAAATCACCAACACACAAGACCAATCCCAACAACTTTGCACAACACTTTGCACCCCTCCCATTCCTCCGCCACCATGTATCATAAAACTTTCCTTTTCCTTTCAGGCTTCCTTCCACACTGGCGCATAACCAACTATCACCTCTCTTCCTCTTCCCTTCCTTCCTCGAAACCATTTATAACGTTTAATCACCCTATCGCTACCTCCTTCTACCTCACCAATGACTCCACAACCTTTTTCACGACAGCTCCTCTTTCACCAGACTCCCACACCCCCCAATCCCTTAACTATTTCCTTCCCTGCCCACGCACAACTTGTAACCTTCTTTCCCTCTACCCCCAACATCCTAGCCCGCCTCCCCTCTCCACCTCACCTCCTGTACACAACCACCCATGTCCACCTTCCTCTCTCCTCAATCCTCCCTCACTTCTCTCTTTCCACCCCTTTCCCCTTAAACTCCCCAAGTTCCAGCTTCCAACCCCAACACCCCGAGCCGCCTATCGGGCTTAATACCGTCTTTGGGCAGGCGGCACCTCGCGACTCAAGGTGATTCCTCGCACCTTCCTTTTTGAGGTATGCAGGAGCCGCCCACCCCAACCTTCGTGCTGGTTGGTGCCCTTTTTGTTTTGTACGCCATGAGATTTTATTTGAACCAATGGAAGATAATTGACCGAGTGCCCTTCCTGACGTCATCCACCCCTCCATCCACCGGTTTGGCGGTGGACCTAGCCTTTGGGCTTCCCCGCACAACATGCAAGGCAGCATGCGCACATTACTGGTTGACCGCCGTTGGCTCTCCCAAGCCAATAATATACTGGTGTTTTATGTCCCCCCTCCGTGCCCCCTTGTTTCTCCACGCTTAGTTCAAACAATTGTTGCTGCACTATGTTCGTGATAAACCCGGACCGATACAGGCTGTGTCGCCCAAATGGTGGTGTGTTAGGTATAAGAAAAAAAATATTGAGGACAATCTTTACACACTCACCAGGGACAGGCTTTTTATCACCATCTTCTCCATCTTTCGTGGATTCTGTGGCTTCTTCACTTTCCGATTCACTAGACTCTTCACCTGCTGGTCCTGTAAAGGTAATGTAAAAGGTATTCTATCACTGGCCTGACGTAAAGTTTTTACTGTTCATGTGAAGAGTTTGCTGTGCTCCCATTTATACTTGTTCATAAATTTCAGTTTCCTTTCATAGTTGTAACACAATACTCTTATAGTTTCTAATCAGAGTAAATGGAACATACATATTCACAATACAAGAGCCACTTCATTGTGCATGGATGCTTCCACCATTTTTTAATCTAAAAAATTTCAATTCTGGACAGTAAAAGGTGCACTTTTTTTTCCTAAATAAAGCTAAAGTGCAATCTGAAAATATGTAATCCCCGTACACATGTACTGTCTTTCAATGTGGCTTGCTAATGGGGAATAAACACAACCTTTTGACCTAATCATTTGATTTTTTACGTTTGCCTGAACCGCAAAATTATAACCAAATGTCAGCTGAATTGGACATATTTGAAAATATGCAAATGACTACTTTCATAGATACAATATGCACATAAGGTGAAATGGTAGTGTCAACATGTACTACCAGTGTACCAAGTATAAGTTATTGCGTATTGTACAAGAACATAAGGGTTAACATCTTGACCTCCTGCCACACACACACATACACACGCACGTAGATCCCTATCCGATTCAAATTCACAGGATAAGTATAGGTGCAAATATATAGTTTCTGTGACTGCTAACATAATACAATTCCATCTAAAAACTATAATTTTGCACGTTTCTCTGCTTTCGCGCTTGCTATAATATTCAAAGAATAACCGGGTGTGTCAAAAAAAGGGAAACCCACAAAGCACCCCTACTTGGTATTTCACGAAAAGTAAAGAGTAAACCATACAAAGTAATACACATCTGAACATTTATTTCATTAGGTTTTCCGACCCGCCAAAATAGTCCACAAGGTCACAATTGTTTGAAAAGAGTTATGGCCGATTGAAAATTTGTACCACTTT
>JAMKCH010025585.1:0-18191 GCA_023653785.1 Ophioderma brevispina | reverse complement strand
CATGCAAACAACTAATTGTGGTCTGCACGAAGAGATGAAGGCAACGGAAAATTTGAAACTAAAATCTAAAATATTCAAATTTCAAAATTTGTTTTCTCAAAAAATTTCTTATCCAACATCTTTTGTTGGATGAGAAAAGTGTTCAATAATAGCGTTTCGAGCTATATACCAAAAGGTATAGAGGTCTGTTTGGTAGATTAAATGTAATTGATATGGCTAAGTGAGTCGATTTTAGCGGGATATGTCGCCATTGGCCTAACGTATATTTCGCAACCCTAAATCCAAACTTCAGTAACGAAACAATAATGACATTCGCCGCGCGGCCAATGACTCGTTCGGAAGTTTGGCGCTATGAATGAAGCCTTGCCGCCACCGCCTGATAAAGGGACAGGAAATTACAACACCATGCCTACAAAGTCAATTTTGGCACGGTGTATTGGAAATGGTTGTAGTAAAGACCACTGTAAGTGGCCTAAGCTTGACAAACCGTATTTGTCAAGAAATGGCGATTTATGTATTGGTTACTAATAAAAGTTGGGACCGGACTTTTAGCGGTAAACAAAGCAATGGCATCTGAAAACCGCTTAAAATGCTTTAGTGTCTGTTTTACAAAGTAGGAGTAATTAAGTGTGATATGACCAAACATAGCAATTAGACACAAAGGGCATTTTGAGTTTTGAAAAAATGAGGTGAGTAGGGAATCATGTGATATGACTATTGAGGATTTGCATTCCAGATACCTAATTGAAATGGTAGATACAAAGTGTTGTCAATTGTAGATACAAGTTGTAGAAAACACTTTTTCTTTTCTGCTAATTCTGATAATAAAAATGCCCACGCTTTTCTTATACCACTCGTTTTTCAGTAAATTGCAGTATTACTTAATAGCAAGAGGTAATGCGAGTTCAATCTGTTACGATACCTTGTGATTTTGCAGTATTAGAACTGGTAGGATTCCTAATTGCTTTTCTGTATATATGAAGTATTCTTGGCATAAATGACTTTAATAACCAAAGAAAAACCCAAGGTATAGGAATACGTTTATTGTAACACTTATTAAAAAAAGTATTGCGTATGCACTCAAAGAGGACGACTCCAAAAAATGACAGCATGGTAAAGTCATTATAAAATCACGGGAGATTATAATCCATGCGAGTCTTCTCAGTCCTGAAGATAACTTTGGGACAGCAGCTCAAGACGACGAGGTTGTACCTCGACGATACTAATATTCCGCCAGTACAATAATCCCCGGATAATCCCATATGATCACTATATCAGTCTGTTGCAAATGCCCACATTTAGGACCATTAAATGAATCCCTTTTTGTTCCAAAACTGAAGCTTGCACATGCTGCTCCTGTGAGATCTATTGGATACTATGTTTGCTACTAATCTACCATATTGGAGATCCAACTAAACAACTGCCATTTAATACTGGCCAAGTTCCCCCATTATCTATCTATATTTTTTTTGTAGTTATTCCTAATATCTAATTATGATCCCATATCATGCATAAGCATAGCCTAATACGGACTAAATTGGATCTCACACAAATGGCATCATATTCATTGCATAATCTGACATAATGATATTCATGGGAAACTACTATTTTGAACACACAGCAGAGAGATAAAATCCAAGGCTATTATTATTACTTAGCTCATCTAGCAGGATCTCCAAAACATAAACCACAACACTTTGATGATCGTCCAATATAGCACTATAGGAATTCCATTTCCCTTTCATCAGTACAACAAAAGTACTTTTCCGCGTGAGAAATCTTTTCCAGGTAAAAATAGAGAAATTAAAATTAAATTATATTTGTAGTCAAAGTGGAGGATACTAAACAGTGTTGTAGAAAACGTAAATCCTCTAAGTTGGTGTTATAAGTCGAAACTGTGTTTTAAAATTGAGAAATTTGGTGAAATTTTGAGGATATAGGCGATTACGTAATCACGTTAATTTACAGTTAAGTCGATCATAGTTTGACAATGATGACTACAAAATCAAAGCAGGTTTAAGTACGAAGATGCTTTTTATTTCTCTTCTCTCTTTCTTAATCCTTACTTTATTTATTTTCAATTAACACTTTAGTGTATAAGGGTTGTCCACGTGGACCAAACATTTTGTTCAAATCGGTCATTGCTTTATTATGCTAATTAGCATAATTAAGCATTTTGGTGGTGCTATTCAAAATTTGTTTTGCCCCATAAATCGTACTGGAGTAAAGTTTTGAATTTTTTATTTCAGCAATGTAAAATGTATTTATGTTCTCCCATTATGAGCCAAATATTATGGAAAAAGTCCTTCGGGAAAGTGGTTTTTCATTGTTTGGCGGGAGAATTGCGAAAATCGGTTTTTGGACCGCCATTTTGAATCGGTACAACCGATTTTCATTTTTCCTGTTTTGTGGTCGTGTTCATGTACCCCATCAACGACCAGAGTGGACCCCATACATTAACGGGAGTGTGCAAGACCGTAAACATTTAAAGGGACACAATGGCAGAGAAAAATATTCAGACATAATGAAATGGACCCTTACTGAAATCATTTCCACATGTTTAAAACAATTTGGATGTTTACATTCTGTAAAACAGTAAAAACAGCAAGCGTTACAGGCAATTCCTGCCAGAATTTGGGGAAGTAATTTCAGTAAGGGTTCATTTCATTATGTCTGTATATTTTTCTTTGCCACTGTGTCGCTGTTCTCTGGTCATAATGTAGCTCAAGTTTGATTTCAGTTATTACCGGGTATTTGTTTCCACGATTTTTTTCTATCAAATGGTTCATACCAGAACTAGGAAGTCGTCAACATCCATTCATACTATTCCATTCATTGGTATTTAATCCCTCCAGTGCAAATTACAATATTCACACAGAGTTAACAGACAAACGAAAGAAAAATATGTTATTACTATCCTCAAATATGAGTACAGGAAAATGCTGTACTGACCATAAACGTAAATCCCGCGGGATAGGAGAGATATATCCTGCAACATATTGAAGAGGGAATGATCCATACGAACATCACCAATGTCGACGCCCGTGCATGTGTTTTTGGCCAAGATAACCTCACATTTTACTATATTAGTTTTAAAGAGACACTGACACGTTTGAAAAATAGTGCGCCTTCAAGATTATTCAAAATTGATATTTTTGCATGGTTGTAAAGCTTTTATATACATTAGCCCTCCAGAAGAGATTTTAGGTTCTAAATAGCATTTTTAACAAGCTTCGTGAGCATATTCATTCATAAATTTCCATCAATACCATTCCCAAATGTCAAAAACAAATTTACGCCACTGGTACTGACCAGAGGATGATACAAGACCATGGAAAAAACAATAAGGACTTATTTTATTATTTAAAGTGACAGGAGGAGATTTTTTTAGTATATGAAATTTCTCTCAAATTTCACTGGATCGGTTGTGGACCACCTACCGAGAACATTTGGAAGGTTTATTGGACAAACAGGTGCAAAAGAAAACCGCAAATCTTGTTTTGAACTTAATCGTTCCCCATAGAAAACCATGCTTTGACTTTCTGTCGTGCACGACAGAAACTACTGAATCATCATCTTATTACATAAAGACGGCGTATTCGGCTTATTCACTTCAGGTGTGATCTAATACATTGGTAAGCATTCCATTCCAAATATGTAAAAAAACCTAGGTTCGAGAAAAATTGGGGGCGCTTCTTTGTGGAAATCTCCTCATGTCCCTTTAATACAAAAATAATTCACCATTTAAAATCTGTCATAAGAATTGAACATTTCTCAGGGATTTTGAATTGCATTTTAGCACACTCAGTACAAGATATTTGATCTAAATGGGAGTTTATAAATCAATTGTCAATGTATGTTCGGAATACTTCATTACTTAAAATAAGACGCCAAGTTATTCAGAGGCCCTGAACTGTCAATTCTGTTCCGTCTTTACTCAAGAAAGACTCACAGATTTCCCGGATCTTGGACAAAGTAGTTTTCCTGATATTCACGATCTTGAAATCAATACAGATGGGATTGAAAAATTACTCAATGATTTAAATCCGAATAAGGCAGTCGGGCCTGACAACATTACTGCTCGTGTTTTGAAATCGTGTTCAACAAGTATTGCACCGATTCTCCAAAAGCTTTTCCAAAAATCAATCTCCACTGGAACTCTTCCGGCAGACTGGTTGAAAGCTAACATCACTCCATTTACAAAAAAAAAGCAATCGCTCCGATCCGGCAAATTATCGCCCAGTGTCTCTCACCTCTATCATTTGCAGACTTTTAGAACACATTATCCATAAACACATCATGGGCCACTTTGAGAAACATGGAATCCTAGCTGACCAACAACACGGCTTTAGAAAAGGACGTTCATGTGAAACGCAGCTTGCAGCTCTGACCAACGACCTCAATATTATTCTGGATAATCGTAGCCAAGCCGATCTCATCATCATGGATTTCTGCAAGGCGTTTGACACCGCCCCCCATCGTAGACTCCTAACCAAACTACATCAGGTTGGAATTCGCAACAACATTTACTCCTGGATCGACTCCTTCCTCACCAAACGTCATCAGAAGGTTTTAGTTGATGGAGAATCATCTTCTGAGTTTCCAGTAGAGTCCGGCGTTCCTCAGGGGACGGTGTTGGGCCCCTTGCTGTTTTTAATCTATATCAATGACTTGCCAGATGACATCTCATCCAGTGTTAGACTTCTTGCAGACGACTGCATAGTTTATAGAGAAATAAAAACAGTCAGTGATGCAAAGATCCTCCAGGATGATGTTGATAAACTTTGCAAATGGAAAAACACCTGGCAGATGGGCTTTAATCACAAAAAATGTTTCTCAATGAGGATGACTCACAAAAGAAGCCCACTCATTAATCGTTATCATATGGAAGACACTCTACTTGAAGAGTAGAGAGTAGAGTCATCTGATCTTTCTTGGAATAAACATATAAATCAGACTGCCGCCAAAGCTAATAGAACTCTGGGTCTACTTAGAAGAAACCTTTCCTGTTGTGACAGAGCCACTAAAGAAGCTGCCTAGCTACAAAGCTACAAAGCATTAGTTCGGCCAATCCTAGAATACTGCTCGACGATAAGGGATCCTCGCCAGAAAAATAACATCACCACATTGGTCAAAGTTCAAAGACGTGCTGCCCGATTCATTTTTAATGTAACCAAGCTTGAATGGGAACAACTCGACATCAGACGCATGAAAGCCCGACTATGTACCATCTACAAAGAAACTCATGGCCTCATTCCAAATAATATTGTTCATCTCATGCACCAAACCAATAAAGACCAGACTACAACCAGACCAAACACCAGACAACACCATGGCAGCTTCATCTACGATCGCATAAGACCAAACAAGAACACCTATCTTCATTCACTCTACCGATGGACTATACCAGAATGGAATTACCTCCCCGACTACATCAGGACAGCTACTTCAATTGCCGTTTTTAAAACTCAGTTGAGCTCCATTGACCTCACTTTAAAATTTAGTGCATCCAGCCCCTTCCAGCGTTACCTGTACGGTAATTGACAGATTGTACAGTAGCTGACAGATACAGATACAGAAAATCATTGGTGTGAGTATGAACATCTTCAGAGAATACAGTTATGCGCGAGTATGAACATTTTCGATATAAAGTTATGTTGAAATCTACCATGAAAGTGTTTTTTCAATTTAAATGTTTTGTTTTATAAAATCTTGTCTACAAGACAGTTACAGCAATATTATAACACTTGTTTCAAAAATAAAATAAATTTGACCAAAAGTTTGGGTCTATTTTTTTCGGAGCCTCTGATGCTATAGAAGTCATGCTTCAAAAATTGAACGATTTTGGCAGAAAATTTCCTTTAACTGCTCAACTAGCTATAATACTTGTTTCAAAAATAAAAATAAAAAATTGACCAAAATTGGTCTCTATGATAAAATAAAGGCCGTGCATTGGTTTTTGCTGCTTTAAAACGAGATTACATTAGAAAAAAAACAATCGTATTCATACGCAATTTCCTATATCTTAGTAAAGTATCGGAGATCTCCAATAGTTGAAGTAAAACAACAAACATTTTAAGTAAAGAAAGTGATACGAGGTACTTGGAGGTATTCGTAACTACCAACAATAATCCCAGTCAGCCCAAACGTCAAATTTGTTGATGATAGGGCTACACATTTTCAAGTGTTTCAATTCCTTCATATCCTTATATCTGTTAATCTGTTTATTATACCAATCGTTTGACCCTTTGCACCTGATTTCAGGATGTTCAATTTAAGACAAATCACAAAATTATTTTTTTAAATTATAGATTCTATAACCATTTGAATAAAACAAATAGTCATACGATTTTCCACCAGGCCAACAATTAAAAACTTATATTGGCGATATCGGCATGGCAATAGGCAGCCATATTGTAGGTCAAGAGAACCACATTAGAGCCATTCTTCGGGAAGTCACACACGTGACCAAACTTTATTTGCTACCCATAACAAAAGCGGAAACATTGCTTTTGGTTAGGTTTTGTCTACAACTAACCACAAAATCATGTTTCCTTTTCGCTAGATTGGTGGATTTGTCATGGGTGAAAATACATTTTCATCACGCGCGTGACTTCCTGAAGAATGGCCTATTACATGACTTCAATATATCCACCTGTTATTGAATTCCAGAGATGCTCAAGTTGTACAAGCGATGTATTATACTAGTAGGGCAACGAGTATTTTATATTAATTGCCAAGTGTGACGTCGTATTGCATAGGGTCTATATGATTAAAAGGTAAAGTAAGGTCCTCATTGCAAGCTTTACAGTGCCAATAAGTGGTGATAGTCATTTTATTCTTTAATGGGATATTGCCTCTAAACATATTTCTGAACAAAAAATAATACATACAAGTTTCCATTGATTGATATTTAACATGGTTCTAGAGACAATTGAACACAGGATGATACATAAAAGCACTCAATATACAATATGATATAGTTTGTATAACTATTTGTTGATCTGCGAGGCCCGACGTCGTTAGCGCAACGCGCTATAAAATACGCGGAACGCGTTGGTTACCGAAGTAATAGTTTCTGTGAAACCACTCTGCCTCATGCTTGGATCCCGACACATTGGACAAGATCGCTTATTAACAGAAAACACAGTAAGTAAAAAAGAGGATTTTAATGATGTTCATTGAAGCAAAAAGGTTTCAAAACAAATAAGTAACACAGTGTTAAATATAGTAGCACGGTCGTTTGTTGATCTTGCAGTACAGATTTTATTGAAAGGTCAATGGCAGCTAAAAAAGATAAAAAGGTCATTTACGTCGCGAAAGACAGGCAAAAAAGTAAAAAAAAAGCAAACGCGTTGCTTCCATTGGTTCTCTAAGAAACGCGTAGTTTTCATAGCAACGGAGTTGATAATATTCTATAAAACGTATACTTATGAAACAAATAGACCATCCATTTGTAATGCAATTTCCCCTGTAAAATTTAAGGTAGGTTGTAGATGCGTGCTTACAACTTGAATGTGGAAAAAAAATCCCATTTTGGGTTTGTATAAGTAGAGGATGGCGCCACCACGCTTATGATGACATTTCACAACCTAACAGGTATCTCTTCATACATAAGCCTAAAGTTACATTTCGTGATTCCAGCCCCTCTATTTTAGTCATCCTTACGTAAGAAAAGCTTAACACAACTTTTAGTTGACCCCGAGGATCCAGAACCTTGCGGTTTGTGTTATGAGCAATAGACTTTATTACTCGGTTCCATAGGTCACTATAATTTAACAGAAAAATACCAAATTTGCGAATTCCTTACAGATACGATCCCGAATTTGCCCGTAAGATAGGTACACATAGATTACTAATTGGTAACGGGTCAGATGATACGAAAATCCTCAGCTTTTTGGGGGTAAGGCGGGGGGGGGAATCACGAGGCTCGGTTGTGAGCACACTTACTTTATTCACATTGACTCTGTGAATATGCTACGTGCATTTGTATATTTTTAGGCGTTAGAGTCATTGTTGCAATTGTCCTTATCTCAATTTCATATTAAGCTGTAAGTAAATCGCAAAGTGGCAAAAAAATCAATACAAACCTTCTTGACGAATATGACATTTTTACACAGGTAAATACCACCTTAATAATAGTACATAAGATTTTTGTGTGTGGTTATATGTAGAATTCTCAACACTAATCTTTCGGGGAAAAGTCCGCGTATTTACTTTAAAACAAATGTACACTTTAGGCGTTTTAGATGACGTAAAACTCAGCATTTGCACTAGATAATGGCTGCTAGTTATTACTGCCTCAAAAATGTGCAATGGATATAAGACTGATTTTAAAGATCTATTATTGAATGAGACGGCGACTGTTGAGAGCATCGCGTAAAAGTCATAGGTAAACTATGAATCAATTAGTCTTTCCCTTAGGATCTCATTGAAGTACCAAGTAAAAATTGAAACTTTAGGTGGTTTGCTCTATTTTTATTGTCCAAGTTTATATTCCCTGAGAGGATTGGGACATGAGGGTGATTGGGGGAGGAAATGATAGTTTGTATGCTAATACCATATCATATTGCTATAAGATTATAAATATATGGTCTTAGTTTAAAGACAAATTGACTGGTGAGTTTTGGAGGAAAAACGTTCGTGCTGCCTTCAACTGTTGGCCTATTTGTTAACTGATGGTACATCTTTGAATAAGACATAAGGGACGTGTTTTCCAGTTCTTGTAAGATCCACCTGTCGAAATGTTACGTAATGTTCAGGTAAAAATTAGAGAACCTGGTCTACAGTTTCTGTAAGAGGACATACGACATGGATGCATTAATTGAGTGGCTGTTGTCCCCAGAGGAAAAGAAAACGCGCGCAGAAAATCTCGAGTCATAAAATACATGTATACTATAGCTTAGGGGGATTCCCCGGAACGTAATGCCTTTTAGAAGAAGCTGCAGATCCCTTAGGGGGAAGGGATTTCGTTGCGCTGATCTTCATTTACCTTTTCTAAAATTAAAATTATATGAGGATTTGATGTACCTTAATTAAACATTGTCCTCTCTTATCCGCAATAGTTTCGTTTCGCTTCCAAACAATTCCAAAATCGTTCGTATTATTTAAGTGCTTCATAAAGGCACTGAGCCTAAAAGAGATGCAAAAGGGGTATATATACCCGATGGGCAGATGTATTGAAGTTGTTTTTGAGCTTTCGTTTTCCCAATATTAGCCCACCAAATTGAAAGCCCACAGGTCCTGTGTGCAATGGAAAACGAGAAAAAGGTAGATCCAGTTATTTTAAGGGGCGGTTAGCTATCCTAGAGGTTGATTGACTCTTTGCGCAGATGCTGGAGAGAACTGTATAAATATTACACGAGCATCTTTATGGAAATTTACAACTGTATTTTGATGCTGGTGGTGTCAGTGGGGTAGTTGAGTGGAAAATATAGCGAATTAGTAATTGATAAAATCGTACTGTTTTGGCCTGTATTTCTGTATTTATAGAGTTAAAGTTAAAAATATTATGCAAACCATACATTTTCTTATTCAGTGTAACTACACAACCAATTGGGAGTACCTGTGAGGTAGCTGTTAAGTAACCACGAAGTACCCACCGGCATAGGTACCACATCGCCGGCCGCAAAAGTGGGCATAATCATCTACCTAGGTATACACGCAGTAGCTTATCCACTAGTCACCCCATGCGGGAGGACCTGCATGGGTACTCCCATGCAAATGAGCTTTGACCTCTTTGTGATTATTTTAGTAATTTTATCCATTATTTAACATTTTTGACATATGTTATCTCTCTCTCTTTCTTTCTCTCTCTCTCTCTCTCTCTCAAGTGCCATATCGAGTGACGTTGGCGACCATAGGGGTTTTGGTGATGCTCAACGTAAATAAAGATGTTACTAAGTTTGATGATCAGAAAGTCGTAAACAACAATGGAATGTTTGGTGCCCTCTATTGTCTAAAGTGCTGCCTACTAGGCAGCCAGTAGGAGAGTACCCGTGAAGGTACTCCCGTGGAGTAGCTACAGAGGTACTCCGCTACTGGTAACTTACATGGGTACCTGTCAGTCACCTAACAGGCAACTGCAGAGTACACTATAGGATGGGTACCGCTAGGTAAACATAGCTGCTATCCACCTGGCAGTGGCTTGTGTACTTCGCAAGTACTTAGTTGTAGGTACTGCATCAATAATGCATCAAGTGGGTACCCTTGGAGTAGAGCTGTACACACGGAGTAACCTATAGTAAGCTCTGGGTTACACCGTGAGTAGGAATCTTGCTGTGTGGAAGAATACAATAGTCCATTATTCAGCTCAATTGAATCATTTTAATTTTTCCATCCCTGTATAAACTTTAACCTCTTATTCCTCAATTAGCACAAGGGGGACTCTTGGGGACTTTGGATATGTTGCTCTTCACAAAGTTAGGAAACTATTCTAAAAATCAGCTATGGCTTATTTATTCCCACTTTCTGCCCACACAGACCTAAAGTTCCTGGACTAACTATATAATATGTAGATTGTGGGCTACTTAAAAGTTTTGGCTAAGATTTTATTCCTACAGAACATTTTGACAAAATAGCTCAAATTAAAAGAAAAAAAACAGGCTTCACGTGTTTATCTTTGACACAATATTCAGTTTTTAGTAAAGAAACCAACCAAAGTATCGATGGAATTCTAAAAACGTATTATTATTGTCAAAATCTAAGAAGTCCCCTCAAAATGCGACAAATACAAAGAAATATTTATGCTAGTTAAAAGAACGTGCCAGATCCAGACACAGAAAGATTTGTCACCATATTCATACAAAATAATGGAGCTGAAACCCAGCTTAACTGTGTAAATTCCATTGGAATGGGGTAAAAATGGATCAGCCGCGAAAATCGTTCATATCTACCTATTTTTTACCAAATTCCTTAATCTTTTCAGCATAGAAAGTCGAAAATATGCAGATCATGAAAACATCAACTGCGTCACAGATGAGTAAACAGGTCAGGGTCAAATTTTGTGTTTTTCATGCACAATGTTTTTGGATTCACTATGTAGAGGTCATCGGACTATTGGAAGACCAATCCGGTCAAAATTACTATACAGGCAAGACAAAATTACCAAAGTAGAACAGTAGCATTGATAATTGGTCCTAATGCAGGAAATGGCTGTGTGTATTAAAGGTGTATTTCGTGATTCCAGCACCTTCAGTTTTATTCATGGTTCGCTAGATATCCTTTAGAAAAGCTTATTCACAAAATTTGAGTTGATTCCGATCCTGCGGTTTTGTGTTATGAGCAATTCTTTGGTTCCCACGGTACCATATAGGCCACTGTGCTGTAATTTCTGTCCGTTTACGGACAGAAAATACAAAATCGCGTTACAATACGACCGAATTTTCACGTAATATTTGGTACACATGGATTACTAAGGCTAACGGTTCAGATGATATAAAAATCTCAACTTTTTTCAGGTAAGTCGGGGGACGAGGTTGTTGATCACGAAATGCCCCTTTAAATATGGGTAATCATGGTGAAAAGAATGATGTGATCCAACACCCTAATTATTTAACAAACATGTTAATGTAAATGAATCTAAAATGTTGAATCCTAAATCAGATTATGTCATAAGATTGGGATGATACAATATCTTCGTGTTTAAGGCAAATGTTTATTTTAAAGATATATAATATCAATTCAAATCATGATAATAGTGACACTGGGTAAAGAGAAAATAGATTTTCTAGATAGATGATTTGAACTTGGTGTGATGATATTATATTGAAAGTGTGAGACAAAATAAAATAGTAAAGAGAAATTTGTTGGACGTTTTGTAAGGGAATTGAAATAGTTATTATGTAATCGAATCTGGTGAATATACACTGAGAATATTAATTAGTGTCTTATTTGACTAATTCAAAATTAGTAATGCAAATCAGTTGTTTTATCATTCATAATAATGTAATTCAATGCTGGAAACATGTTTGGTACGTTGGAAGATAACCTTCCCATATTTTAAACTAGTTTTCATGAATACAAAATATTTTCATTACCTCTAAATTTACACTTTAAAATGACAAATATATGACTGACGAATTTAATTGACTAATTAAAGACGACTTTAGACTCACCAAATGACTAGAATTAGTTTGTCAAGCACTAAAATTACGAATTTAAATACACATTGGTCATTTGCTAATTAGTCTTCCTGACGAATTTTGTAATTAAAAAGTCCTAATTTTTAAGTTGTAGAAATATGATATGATATGATGATATGATAAAAGGTATTTATTAGGCGCCTTTCCAAAATGATCAAAGCGCCTTACAAATCGCAAACATATAAACGTATATACTTACAAATAAAATACAATAAAATTACATAGGTACTTAAATACTAATGTAGAAAATACAAACTACTGCACTAGCAGGAAAAGGTGGAAAACCTCAGGAGCTTACAAATAATATCTTAAGTTAAAACACACAATTAGCAAAATATTTACAAATATAATTAAAAACTGCATAACATTTTGATCTTGCAAGTACAATGTGATATATTTAAAGGTAATGATCTACAATAAAAGCAGTGATGAAAAACTGAGGAACTATAACTGAGGAAATAAATGGGTCTTCAACATTTTCTTAAAAGATTTGACATCGAAGGCCATACGGATAGATAGTGGTAGAACATTCCATAGCCTTGGGCCTAAATATGTGAAAGCTGAATCTGCAATAACACGTTTATTCAATGGCACAACAAGGCGGGTCGTTTCGTTGGATGATCTAAGGCCACCTCTACCACAGACATACGATGTCAACATCTCACTAAGGTAAGCAGGCCCTAATCTGTTAACACAATTGTACACATTCAGTAAGATCTTGAAGTTGATCCTCTGCTGAACAGGCAACCAATGAAGTTCACGTAGAATTGGCGCAGCATTTGTACTTCTATCAGCACAGAAAACGAGGCGCGCAGCGCGATTTTGAAGTTTCTTCTTCTGCAGCCGCCGAATGTTGTATTGAGATATGCCACCCAACAGACAGTTGCCATATCCAGCCGAGAACAGAACCCAAGATCTTAACTGCATGTGCACAAGTCTTGATCCAAGAAAACGTCGGATTACGAACCTAATGTTCCGCGATGGAAATTGACAATACGGCAGATAGAACTGACCTATATCCATTTTTTAAAATGAGGGTCAAAAGTACACCAACTTCTTTATGAAAGCAGAAGGGATCCAATCACTGATTCACCGATCGTCCAGCCTACGTCAGACAACATGTCGACCTGCCGGGGAGAGGAGATGAAGGAAAAACCAGTTTTTGATCATTTAAACTTTCCCATTTGTTTGCCAGCATCCATCCTCTCACCTCAATAATACAACTTGTAAGTCTAACTAACGCTGAGCCGATCAAATCACATACCCTTGGGTCAAAGCTCACATACAGCTGAGGTGCAGCATAAACATGATAGGCGATTTCAAAACGGCGAAGAATAGCGTGAAGGGCTTTGAATAGAGCTAAGATCGTGGACCAGCAACTGATCCTTGTGGAACGCCATATTTCAGGGGGTGATTGGAAGAAAATTCTCCAAGAACACAAACTCTGCTAGAACGATTAGTAATGTATGACTTAAACCAATTTATAACAGAGCCATTGATACCATAATCCACTTTTGAGCCTATCAACAAGAATATTGGTGATCATGTACGCAAAAGCCGGACATATCGAATAAAACACCATAACAAGTTTACCGTGACCAGGTCGTGAAAGGTGCACTTTTGCACTGAGAAGGGCTGTTTCAGTACTGTGAGCAGGTTCATACGCAGACTGAAATGCAGATATTCATTCATCTGAAACAGCCGGATTCTCAAGGATCTGCCAAGGGTGGGAAGGTTTGAAACCGGACGGTAATTTTTCAAGCTGTCACGATCAAGATTAGTCTTGTTTAATCAGAGGTGTAATCACAGCCTGCCGAAGAACAGATGAAAAAGACCCTCCCTGAAAGAATTGTTGATCATTGACTTGATAAAGGAGTTAAAACATCAACACAATCTTTCAGCAACCAATTGGGCAGGGATCCAGGCAACCAGTTTTATGGGACTTTTTCAAAATTATTTTTCTAACTAACCTTCATCAACAGGAGTGAAGTTTTCAAACCGCATCAAACATCTTTTTATTATGCACATCATATAAGCGTGGGCAAATTGTTTCGAGTTTGTGATACCAATATTCCAACTATCTTGAACATAATGAGACATATTGGAATGAGCATTATGGTGTTATATACACTGATCAAGTCATCATGATTTGTCCATTAAACAGTCAGCGAATTTGTTTACTGAGAGCTTTCGTTTGATGATTATGATTGACAATATTTACTAGATTTTGAGTCAATGAATTTAGAGTACGATATATTGGTTTTCGAATCGGCACCTTTGTTTTATCTTTATAATATTGCGTTTTTGAACGCACATTAGGATTTACAATGCTATTTTTTTTTACATATCATCTCTATACTATCACTGATAGTTTACGGCCATTTCCTTTCCACGTCTCCGACGTTCCGGGGCGCCCGCCGTGCTTCTCTAACCTCTACGTCAAACCACGATGGACTTTTGAGGATTCTTTGAAGAATCGTGTGTGATGTCCAGGACAAATGTTTATCCAATATAACACGAAATCAGTATGTAACCTTTACTCTTGCTACTCTGGATCACTTATATCAGAAGATTATGCATTTCCAGTTGATAACTCATCTTGAAGGCATCTACATCAAGATCTCTGTAATTTCTCACCTGTAATGATTTCCTTTCTTGCAACAGGCTTTGGTTTGTTTATCTTACATTTCGATCTTATGATATCAGAGCCATACCGGTTTGGTGAAACTATACAATCAATTAAAGCCATCCATCGTCGGGATGACTGTAACATGATCCCGTGTAGGCCCTCTTTATCTTCTTATGTTTAGGACCTTCAACCAATTGAACAAATTTATTGGGACAGCAATGTAAGATAATTTGCAACCTCTGGCTTAGAAGGCTCATCAACTGAAAATTAAAAAAATCGTCCTACAAGGAACGGTTTGCCGGTATTTTCTGAATGCGCTTCAAATAAAATCATCAAACTCCTACCAAGAATTTTGTGGTGGTGAAGCCACTCTCAGTACTGGGTGGTGGACGATAAAATAGCAATAAGACATAATGATTTCGTAACATCAGTTACACAAGCAATGCTCACTGTTGAAAATCTTGAACGGATCATCCGAGTGCGGTTGTTAATTGGAAAACTACTGAGTTTCATTTTTCAGGTTGGATTTAAATATGACTGCGAGGCCGCCGTGTTTATCGATATCCTAGGAAAGTTAAAAAGTGAATAGCCAGATGGTAAGCTTTCCCTGATTACAACAGGATCATCACTCCAAGCCAAGACTCAGTAATTACGAGAATGTCTACATCAGAATCCAGAATATAATCAGTAAATTGTTGTAGTTTTATTTCACATGGTGGATCTGGCCTTTCCAAAAAAAACGGAAAATTTTATATCAAGGCATCTTTAAGGCTACAATGAATTTAACAAGGTTTGAAAGGTTTACAAACAATTGTTATTTGTCAATATTGCACGATGTGAGTTTAAAAATAGTGTGGTTCTGCGTTTTTGGCCACCACGTGTTACCTCTTTCTTTTGCGCCATCTTGGCTGTAACGTGATCGACGAGGGCAAAGTGTGTTATGGATGAATTGGGCGAGAGTGAAATTCAGAACCACGACATCAAACACAGAATAAAATGTTTACAATGATTCCAGTCTCTGTTTTCACATCAGGTGAAAATATTGCACTTTGCCCCTGGAACAACAGCTTGTTCTGTTTAAAAGCATCAAATCCTGTGAGGATATCATGGTGATTGCACACGATGCCCCGTTACACGGCCCGTTGAATTTTCGCCACAATTAATTACGTACACTGGTCATACGTGTAGCTGTATGCGTTGGTAAGCTAACTAATAGAGACGTTACCACAGGTATATCAGTTGAAGAATACAAGAAATAGACAGTTTTAAATCTCTCTCACCATTAGCAGCCATCTTCCCAGTGTTTTAAACATCAATACTGTAGGCAAAAAGTAACAATCCAACATGCTACAACACAATGTACATTTTGAAGCCAAAAATGGAGAGAAAAAGCGACCGATCTGGCGCTGCCCAGCGTTTTCTTAGTTTCTAGAAATATTTTGCATTCTGAATTAAATCCGAAATCTTTAAAACACTCTTTTTTATTCAAAAAAAACACTTTTAGCAACTATTGTGTGATTTATAAAAAAATAATGGTGCATGACTAATAGTTAATTAGTCAAATAAGACACTTTTTTGATAGTCTGGTGCTCTGCCCAAAGAACCTTGCATGTGACCGTCGCGCAAAAGTCCACCAACTATTTTGAATGGTTTTCTAGGCAAGAATGACTCTACTTAATCTAATCCTGATGATCCACTTTTTGCACTCCTGAGCATTTTGAGATAGGGTATGGGGGTAAAATTAACATGGTAAAATTTTTAAATGCTTCATATGGGTAAAGGTTGTTTCATGTTCATCTGGTCCTAGGATTAAAAAAATGGTATAGTTTGCTATATCCTAGGACATTGACTTTTAACACCTCAAGTCTAAATGGTTCAAGGTCATCCTGGTGTAAAAACAATTTGTAGAATGCACAGATCTTTTCAAAAACGGGGCTCAATCTTCATTTCTGTTTGAATAATGTCAAATTAGGTTACACAAGTTTGTTTGACATTTGTGGGTATAGAATAAGGGGGAAATAATGGAGAAGGTCCACAGGGTCTATTGGGGTTAATCATTTTAGTCTCGGTTAGATACCTTGCAATGATTGACATGAGGTAAATGCTTATTTTCTGTTTTAAAACGACATTCCCCATAACGACCAATTTTGGAAACCAATTTGAAACAATCGGATCGTTGTAAATTATTTAATCCCATGATGACCTTGACACATTTTGGTCTGTCGTGCCAACACAAAAGGTTGCATGTATAGCAAATATACACCTTTTTTGAACCTTAGGACAAGATAAACACTTCTATACATATTTCAAATCCACATGAACATTTTACAAATTTTACCCCCTGTTAAATTCCCCCTTCCCTCTCTCACAATGCGCAATGGGCCAAAGGGCATCATCCAGAATTTGGAATCAGCAGTAATGTTGCCTAGAAACCATCAAAACAATGTGTGTGGACGCTTGCGCAAGTCATATGGGTCGAGCACCGGACTATAATGATAATTACTGTCCCAACAATTACACTGAAGGCATAACCCATTGTCTAAATGTTATTGTCGCTTTTTAAAATATAATATAGTTAACATTTTATATACATGAATTTAAAAAAAAGGTCGAGGATTTTGTCGGGACGTGTCCTTGTAATCTGTTTAGAGTTGTATTTATCATCATTGTAGTTTGTTAATATTAAATGAAAGTTTATACTTCTTATTGCAAGTTATCTTTGCCCACCAACGTTTGATGTATCGTTTTCTTTCTATACTTAATCTATATTACCATTCCAGCGTGTTTCTGTCCTTTCCTCTCCGGTCTTTCCGGTGCAATCCAACCCTCTTTGATCCCTAGGCACGATCGTTGCCCTGTCCTCACTTTACAGCGCTTTGAAATATTACACAACAATATCAAAATTGAATTTGGTACATGAGAGTGAACGCGTAAATCCGAGAACGCAATTGCTTAGTATAAACTTTTTTTGTTTTTTTTTTAATGTGAAGATGCTATCTGCACATTGATATAATGATCTGAACCCTCACTGGGCTCGTAAAAGAACTTTTTTCTTTCAAAAAACGAGAGACGCTCAGGAACCCAATTCTATTTACAATTTCGTGCTACAACTGCACTCCAGTAAAATAAAATACCTCCGTAGGTATTGAGAAACATTGGACGATAAATCACCCATGTTGCCATTTCTAGAGACCCCGTTCAAATTTCTAGTTCTGGACACACATTAACAATTTTAAATGTTCTCCAACATTTTTTAAAAACTCATTTGTGATCCCGTCAGTATCAGGTGAATATGTTAGCAAAGAAATAATGTTTTCGAACACTGTGGGAGAAAGCACATTTACCTACCCCAGGGGAACTGGTCCGTTCGAATTGCGTCGTTCGTTTGCTAGGCCGCTGTTTTTAAGCATCGGCTTGTT
>JAMKCH010025584.1:0-36057 GCA_023653785.1 Ophioderma brevispina | reverse complement strand
TATTGAAAGACATGTTATTTTGGTCCATTTTTTTGTGACATTTAACAGAGCGGCTTTGTTCATGCTCAAAATACTTGATTCTTTGCTCATTCTTCTACTAATGCTGTTGTATTTTAAGCAATTACTATCACTTTGTATGCAATTACTCTAAATTCCAAAATAAAATGTATTTTGTTTTTAAAAAACTAGGCCCAAGTGTGGAGTGTGTTTTTGTTTTTTAAGTGTATCTTGACAATAGACTGTTACCGTGGTACCCAAAAGTGTAAGACTTGTCTGCAAAAAAACAGACTAAATTTCAGAAAACTAATAAAAATTTAATGTTTGCAATGGATTAGGAAAAATATGAATTACTAATGAATATGAGCAATTACATGTTAAATTATTAGACTCCAGAAAAAAGATCTATATTTAGCTAGGTTATCATAATTATCGTCGCCCACATCACATACTGTCTTATCTGACATTTTTGACATTTTGAGAGATTTGGTCTGGGATGTATATTGTTGAGTACTACAAATACACCAACTACAGAAGTGGGTGTGCCCTAATTACTGAGATATTAATTAGGCCTATTGTGTCTTATTATGATTATTTAAAAATTTCGCATTTCACATACAGACTATCTGGCCAATTCGGCATACAGAATTTCACATACTGTCTTATCTTCGTCCACTATCTACCGTGCGAGCGTTCTCCTCACAAGAAACGTGTTTCACATACTGTCTTATCTGTGTCGTATCAACAGTGCGAGCATTCTTCTGCACATAAAACGATTTTCACATACTGTCTTATCTGCGTCTTATCCGCAAAATCGGAGCAGAAATCAAAATATTCAAATTTCACATAGAGATCTTGACTTTGGAGACATATTTAGAGTATAAAATATGATATAATCTTATTAGAATCAACTTTAAAACAAAGTTTAAAGTCTCTTCTAATTATTTTTGCCATAAATAATTATACACGGGCTAAATGTTGTATGTGAAAGAATTTTTTCCCCGAAAGATCTTCAATCGCAATTTCCTCGGAAACGGTGTTTCGTCAGATAAGACAGTATGTGATGTGGGCGACGATATGATTGGAAATCATTTCATTGCCTCATTTTTCTCCTTTGTTTTCCTTTTACCAAAATTACTAACAGCTTCCTATCAATTTTTCTCGTGTTCTTTTCTTCATGCTATTCTGCAAGCAGTAAGAGAAAGTAAGTATAAATTCTTGTTACCGATGTCATTGAAGGTTTATCGGACAAACAGGTGCAAAGAAACCGCAAACCTTGTTTTGAAATTGCCTGCTATCGTAATCGGCCCCCGAGAAAGAAAACCGTGCTTTTTTTCTGACTTTCTGTCGTGCGCGACAGAAAGTACTAAAGCATCATCTTATTACATAAAGGACGGCGTTATTCTGTTATCAATTCAGGTGTGATCTAAAAATTGGTAAGCATTCAAAATATGTAAAAAACCGGGGTTCGAGAAAAATTGGGGGCACTTCTTTCTGTAAATCTCCCATGTTCTTCTTTAATGCCTGAGACATTTATCTCAAAATGATCATTTTGTTGACTTGGATGCTTTTATATACATGCATGAAGCCAATTGTGATAGATTATTCTACTGTGAGAATTTAGTCTCATCACACAATTGTTATTTTTTTAGAGGAGACATTGATGAACCATTTGTAGACAGTCCCAGCTTGCTACGCAAATCGCTCAATACACCTCGTCGTACACCAGAGGTCGCTGTGTTGGCACTACCACCAGGCTTCACTGAGGGACAGGATGAAAAATGTAAGATTTTTAGCTCCATCCTAATGTGTCATAATAATATTTAATTCTTATAATGCACGACAAATCCACTGAAGTGCTCAGGGTGTGGCTGTGGAGTGCCATAGGCTGCTACAACACAAGTAAATCCAGAACGACAAGGAAGGCTTTATGGAAAGAAGTCCGATTTTAGATGCAGGAGGAAACCAAAGATCTCAGAGAAAACCTGCGAGGATGGGTGTGGATTGGCAACCAAATTCACATACGACACTGGCTCCGTAGAGGATTGAACCCGGGCCGCATTGGTGAAAGGCGAGTGCATGAGCCACTACACCAGCCCACCCTCCCTCCCTCCCCTCATAAATGATGTATCATAGATGTTTACAAACACAGGAATGTGTTTGATCTCAAAATAATCTCAATAGCATGGTCATTAAAAGTAAAAAACGGGTATATTTCTGGTTAATATTACAATATGATAGAGAATTTGGCATCATTTTGAAAAGAATCCAGCATGTTGAAATTATATTCCCAGCAATACCTTTAACCTTTTTGTAAACAGACTATTAAAGGTGGTTGACCCGATCACAGGCAGATTTTTCTCCCTCACGCGGAAGCATATCACCAAAGACATCTGATTACAAATTTTGAGTTAATTTGGTACAACCGTATGGATAGTAGAAGCACAATTTTGCACTGAATTTAGAGAATAAAGATATGATTTTGGGAACCGGTACTCTCTTTACGATGAATTGAACCCAAGGCGATACCACTATTTTAAGTTGAAGAACGAGGCCGGAGGCCGAGGTCTTGTACGCAAAATTAATGGTGTCGCCGGTTTCAATTCGTCGTAGAGAGAGTACCGGTTTCCCCAAATCATACCTTTATTTTCATTCTTAAACAGCTTTAACATTTAAGGTAATCTTTAACCCAATTTCACGATACTTTACGGCTTAAATACAATAAAAAAGGACTGCCACCACCCAGTGACAACAATCGAACAACCCGTTGAACGCAACGAGACGCAACGTTGGCAGACCCGCGTGAACGTAGCTAAATGCGGTATGACGTGAGCGCTTCAATCTAAAAATTATGTCAATTACGCAGCGCGTACTACCTGGGTTCAATTGTCGAATTGAACCTAGGCATCAGCCAATGAAATTGCTTACATTTTCACAGCTGTTTAAGAATGGCCCATAGGACAACATGTGTGTGATTAAAAAATGTCTTTGACTACATTTGGAGACATTCTTGTTCATCTAAAGGAAGCTTCCTGGGCCTAAAATTTCAATGTGGTAATGAGAAAAATATGAAATTTCTTCTGATACCAAAATCTCAGTTTGTATAGAGTAAAGTGGGGAACGAGGTTATCGATTAGGTCATCCTCCTATAATACAAAGATAAAACTGTAAATTTGATTAATTATTGGGACTAGACAAAAACCATATGCTACATTTTAACACAATCAGAAAAACAGAAATATTGACACCTGTATAAACATTGATGTTGCAAGATAAACTAGATAGACCACTGGGAATAGAGAACCAGATAGACCATTAGACCCCAGCATTCTCTTGAAGTGCTGTGGTTCGTTCGTTCGTGCAAGTCCAAAATCACAGTGGAAGATCCGTCTTTAACCAGCTGATAGTTTCATCATCCAGGTTGATCAGGCTGGAATTCCTCCCGGGGTCTTGCAGACCTCACAGCCATCCACGACGTGCTGTGGTAATAAAATAATAGAAAAAAATACTATTTTGTACTTTCTTAGTGCTGGAAGATCGTCGTGCCATGAACCTGATGGCCAGGAATGACAGTGATGGCACTTTCCTCAAGTTGGCCTTGCTCAATGTCAATCACGTCGGCACTGTACTTGAGCTTCGACAGGACGTAACTACCGCCTCAACAGCAGCACCTGGAAAGACAAGAAGTTTGTTCTGATGAAGGAGACACTGAAAGATATATCGGAGTCTGAGGAGAATGATCTGAGGGTGTCGGAAGTGTATTCATCTGATTGTGTTCTTATCAGAGGGGCAGGGATAATGGTACGATGTGAGGTGGTTGGATACCTACAATGTTTATGTGTGATGTGTAACATTGAAAGGTATAGTAAAACAACACAGTCTGTGTTTCTTTGTAACTGACTTCAAATAGACCCAGGGTCAGATCAGGTGGCGAGTGCTGTTGTCAAGGCTGATATTCTGAAGGGAGGTCTAACTTTAGGGGACCCTGATTTAAACCAGGGTTAGTCCTACAGAGTGGACTTTTTCCTTCCAACACATACTCTAAAATGTGCTGTAACAGGTGAGAAATTCCTGTGGAGGGCAGAATGGCCTATCCATGAGGAATTTTCTCACCACTTTCACAATCTTAAACGGAAAAATATATCCATTCATGTAGGACTTAACCCTGGTTTAAAACCCGGGTCTTAGGTAGACTCCCTTCAGAATATTAGCCCAAGTGATTGTATTGTGTGATGTTGTTCTTAGCTATTGAAGTGTAAAAACAAATAGACCATATGAAACAAATGCATTGGATGCATTTCAGAGGCCAGAGCGGACCACACGCAACCTAAATCTGTTGTCACCCGCGAGCAGAAAAACGCGGGAAACGGGGGGTAGGTTTTCAAACCGGGCAAGGACCGCGAAAAGGGTCACAAAAGCAAGCAAAGTGAAACCATAAAGGGTATCATTTCGCATCTGCCAAGTCAGCGTTTAGAGTAGCCAATGGCGATCCGGCTCCTTCCTTGCCAGAAAAAATATAAATGCGACAATGCAATGACACGTAAGTAGAAAAAAATCCTCTGATATTTGCAACTTCTACGCGGGGTTGTATTCATCGAGAACTGATTTCAGTGTGGCTGCAGGGCTGGGCATCTTTGAGAAAATGACGACTCCTTTTGGATTACCTGATGTGTATCATATTGCTCTTCCTTTACGCATCATATTGGATGGTATGTGCGCCAACTCCATTGAATTAAAGCGGGGTCGAAAAAGTGGTATTCTCAAAACAAAGCACTATAACAGTGAATCATTACAAATTTTCCAAAATTGTTCCCATCAAGTTGACATGAAAATGTGCTTTTGAAAAGTGAAAGCCAAGGGTTTCGACTGTTTGCTTTGCGGGGAAGGGGGCATCCCCAGGCTTCCGCACCTACCCTTCACGGCCATATTGGTCCATTTCTTTTCAACTGGTCACCTACTCCTCTGAAAGGGGCTGGATTCGTCCCTAAGGATAGCTATTTTCTCTTTGTGAGGGACAGAAATCGAGAATTCATGGGCCAACATAAGTTTGAGTGCCCGTTGAGCATGCCTAATCAGTGCCCATCAAAAGTAGGGTTACCATAGTTACTCCTCAATAAGGTAGCCTTTGGGTTTACCGGGATAAGGGTAGTCTGATTGAGGAAAGGATATACATGTTTAGGGTCAGATCTGAAAGGTCCTGCTCGAGGATGACTACATGGGAATGTATGTAAGTGATCCCTCGGGTTCAGAGGTGCTTGTGAAGTGAAGGAATCTATGACGCCAGGAATATTCTGTAGAATTAGGTCTATGCTAATTATCCTCTTTGATTACATTACATGATTTGTGACTTGTATTGGGCTATTTTCTGGTCCAAATAAAAAACCCTTTATGATACCCTTGTAAAAATCCATGTAATGTCCATGTGTATGTGTTGTCCATATGCATGTGATGTTTCACATGTAGGTGATGTACACATGTATGCAGGTGTTGTCTTCATGAGCTGGATAAGTGGCATGGTAAGATGTTTGTGCGCACCCCATGATGTCCATGTGATGTCCATTAGGATATGCATGTGATACCCCATGATACGCCATGTAATGGCAGTGTGTGATGTCAGGTGTATATTATCTTCATATGTATGCAATGGCAAATGTGTATGTGATGTCCACATGTGTGTATGTGGCCTTATTAGCTGGATAAATGACAATGGTAAGATGTGATGTCTGTGTGGCCACCCATACAATGTCCCTATGATAACCCATGTGATACCATTGTGATACCATTGTCCATGTGGGTGATGTCATGGGGGTGATGGCCGTGTAGTGATCTTATGGTATTGATGTTAATATGTTTGTGTATGTGTGTACCTTATTAGCTGGATAAATAAACAAATGGGGAAGATGGCCATATGATATCTATGTAATATCCATATGATATGCTTGTGATAACCCATGTGATGTTCATGCATGTGATGTCCATATATTACTGTGACCCAGATTGCATTTTTTGTTTGTTGAATACAATTTTCCTCGAGGTTATAAACTCCATATAATCCCAACTTACCATTAAGTGTAAAAATTAAAAAAAACAGGTTAGGTAAATTTCACTCTCATGGATATCTCCCCCCCTTAAGGTTTTAAATTATCCATATGTCTAGAAGATGCGATGTGCTGTTATATGCATCTGTGTCATAGGTAAGTAATATTAGCCATTACTACATATGCAAAAACTCATGGCAGTGATTCCAACATGTATGCATATGTGATTTTTTAATCCCATGTCTCTGCTTCGGGACTCCGTCTACATTGGTTACCAATCAATCACGGATACATTTCAAAATTCTCCTTCATACTTTTAAAGCTGTGCATTCAAATCTTGCTGATTACCTGTCCTTCATTTTTTCAGTCTTGACTTGCACTCATAAGTCCACTTACATACTTTGCTCAGATTCAGCAATCTCGTTCCAACCAGAAAGCTGTTGATTTGCTTGCCTAATCGCTGGGCCTCGCCTTTAGAATGAGTTACCTACCACATCTTGTGGTCGTGATAGTTTATCTGCCTTAAAAGTCTTTCTTAAAGGCTGAATCAGAGATTTCAAAATATAATGTTTTTGTGTAGTAATTAAAAATAGTCAACTAGAACTAAAGATACCTAAAATGAATGCTCAATCCCAAAGTTAGAGATGGAATCGGATTTTTTCGTTTCCTTGCAGTACACATTTATTAACAGTCATAACAGTGCAATAGGATATTGTGTATAACAAAATTTAGCATCCGGAAATTTTTAACAAGGATGTGATTTTCCTAATAGGAAGGACTTCAATTTGAGCTTAGTTTTTTACAACACACTGATTATTATATGGACAAAGCATTATGCAATAATGCAAAAAACACAAATTGTTTGAATTTTTAAGTTTTGTACATGCATGAAGTTTCTGAGTCAGCCTTTAAAGCTGACATCAGAGATTCCTGAGGAGGGCGCCCTTAATTTCCAAAAAAAATCGTGTTTTTGCATGTACATAATGCTTGTCCATATACCATCACTGGTGAAAATTGCTAAGCTAAATCGCATTCCTTCATATATAAAACACACTTTTGTTATAAAATTCCGGAATCCGAATTTTTGTTATACACAGTATCCTATGGGACGTAATACTACACATAAATGTTTACTGCATCAAAACGAAAACCCGATTCATCTCAAATTTCGGAATTGTGCATTTTAGGTTAGGTTACTATCTTTAGTTCCAGTTGACTCTTTTTCATTATTACCAAAAAATAAATATTTCGAAATCTCGGAGTCAGACTTTAAACTAGTAGTCCCCATCTTTTTCCTAGCTCTTAAGTGTTTCTTGCCTTTTTCCCCCTTTCGGTCAGCGCCATTTGCCTACTTTGTAAAGGCGCTCTATAAGCCCCTCATTGCTTTATTTTATGTTTGTTATATTATATTGTTATTATTATTATTATATTATTATTATTAGATGTGATGTCTGTGGTGATGTTCCACAAATGGCCCCATTGACACTGTATGTGTAAGCGTTTGTATACTAATAACCCATTCCATTCAAGTGCCATGCCCCAGACGTGCTCCTTTGGGGTCATAATCTAATATGCCTACTACACACAATACCTTTATACTGCAATAATTGTTTACAAAAAACGAAGCCCTTGTTTAGGCAATACAGCGAAAACACTGGATTTGTGTAATACATGCATCTATAAGTATCCAATTTTGTTAAGCACTATAAATTATGACTGTTAGGACCCCTGGTCCCCATTTTAACAAAATAAGTTATTCTAATATAATAATTGCTTTATGACACAGATTCACTTCTCACAGCGGTAACACCCACACTGATTCCTCGTGCAAGGTAGTGTTTCATACTTTTCAACAGTTATTTTTTTTTATACCAAGTCTCTCTTTATGCTTTATCCTTTCACACAGCTTCGCCCTCAAACTCCACCACAAACAGGCAAAGCAGTGAAGCCCAAATGGCCTCCTGTGTGGTAGTGCTAACGTAATAATAACATTGATCTCTTCTCTCTCTCTCTTGTAGGCTAGATTGTGTTTCTTTAAGCGAGAGGGAGAGTTTGTATCAGGGTTAGCAAGAAGAAGTGTTGGGGCCGCTTCTCAAACGATGTTTCAACACTAATCACTGGTTAATCGCAATTTAAATGCCCTCAAATAAGGCAATTCTCAAACATGTTAACTTTAAATCATTGTTTTAAAATTTTGCTGAATATCGTTAAACATGTCTAAAACTTGTTCACTTAGACGGGTCCCGGGGGTGTTCTTAAAGAGTGTTTAACTTCACGCTTTCATCAAATGCCTGATATTTTCAGCTATTCAGCTAAGTGTGATACTCGTGGTTAGCTCCTTTATTTCTCTTATGTTTTTTTCATGATTTTTCTCGTCCATTTTTCTTTTGCTTCTATTTTTAGCTCCGGTGTATTCTTTTATTATCGCCTGATTGCAATGCATTATACAACAACATACAACAGTTTTGAATAGACCAGTTTGTTTTTCTCCAGCGCTGAACAATTCTAAAGCTCCTTGCATAATGCAATATTCTTGAAATTTACCCTGGAGTTTTTGTGTAGCATTTACAACTACAGGAAGGCTTATGTCACATTCAATTGTTATTCAACACGTAATATTATAGGTGAAGAAAAGTCACAATTCGGTGGTTGATATTTACGGCGGTTAAATATCTGGTTAGCTAAACTACTTGTTAAAATATTTAACCTGCAGTTTTTTAAAAATGGTGTGTTTAGCTAACCCACAGATAGGCCTAACCACCGGTCATTGTAACTCGTTTGATAATACGCCCTGTTGTTTTGTATTTTGTTTACTAGCCTGGGTTCTGGTTTTGAGATTTTTGAAGGCATTCATACTTTACTTCAATGGCATTTGAAAAAAGTATACTTTAATTTTTTACAAATTTAACAAATTGCAATGAAAATTGGAGAAACACAGCTGATGTCTCTGATCATAATATATATCCCTAAAGCTAGGCTCTTGGTGTCAATCGCTGTGTATTCTGAAAGAAAAGTCTAACTTTAGACCTGGGATTTAAAACAACCAGGGTTATTCATCTACATTAGTGGACATTGTTTTTTTCTTTCAAAATACTGTGAAGTTAAATGTACAGTGAAAAAATCCTTCATGATTATGCACTTTCAATTTCATCCCGGCCCTGGGGGCCCCGTGACTAGCGGGGACTTAGGCGGGAAGTAACATTTTGCTGTCGTGACACCCCCCCCTTTGTCCCCGCTAAAGTAGCACGCAATCCCGGGTACCGGGCTTACATTTTTGTACATCCACGCTAATGTCCGGCCCCTACTATCCGGGCTTCGGTGTGACAATCCCCGTATTTTCTCGGGCCGATGGTGGCGGGACTGCTTTAAAACTCTGTACAATCCCGGGTCGGTCCGCTTTGTTGCGACAACAGGTCTAAACCATACTACCTTTTGGATCGCCAGAGTGGTCAGACTGAACCGAGCTGAAATTTCACTACATCGGAAGTTATGTTTTAGAAACAAACCTCGTTAGTTGGTTTTTTTAAAAAAAATCCACATTACCACGGCGATATCCACCACTAAACATAGCAGAGTAATGCTAAAACCCTGCACATAACTGCCGAACGGAAACGTTCAGCCAAACAACAGGATCAGCATGGTCGTTTTGTCGGCCTACCTGTGATATTGACTTGCTAAAATACACTTGACATATATGCCCATGCCGTACTCTGTCCGTGGGTGATCCAATATATTGCGACCTGCCACAGGGGGAGGCACCAAGCTCTTTGTTGTGAATGCATGATGGATTACATATGCCGCAGATAACAAAGCGAAAAAACGTGCATAAAAACACCTCAATTTTATTTGTTTCCATAGCGTTCAATATTTCATTTTCATATTAAAATGCCCTGCGTTTTTATATGCACTAAATGAACAATATTCCTGGCATTCGCAAGAAATATCAAATAAGCTTTCACTACCTACTGTGATTTTATGAATTAAATGAATCAGACAAACTTCTAGTCATTTATGTGATCCAGTTTTAAAACAGGTTCCTGTTCATTTTTGATGTTTTTCTGGCGATTTACTTTGAAAATATTGATCCACGGATTAGTTAATATCTCGACCGTGCGACGACGTGCGTGTGGGCTACTTGTATAAAGCTTGCCGTTCACGACATGGAAAAAGAGATCGTACTGCAATGGTAGCTATATAAAAATGGGCTAAAAAGTAGAAAGAACTCCTACAGATTTGATGGGCGTACTGCTCACTGATACCTGGTTTTCATATGGTGTGACACATGCGTTAAAGTCCCCGTTTATGTCCCGGCAGACCTGGAAATTTTTTTGTACCTCCCGGCTTAAGTCCCATTTATTATCAATGATTGTCCCGGCAGGGCGGGGACAAGCTAACGTACCTTCCCAGCCAAGTCCCGCTAACACCCGGCTTGCGGGGCATACTTTTTTGTACAGGCCCGGCTATGTCCCGGCATTACCCCGCTATGTCCGGGACCCCCAGGGCAGGGATTGAACTTGACAAGTGCATTACCGTATGTTTAGGAGGGGAAAAAAGGTCCACTCATTAGGACTAACCCTGGTTTAGAACCAGGTCTAGAGTTATACCCCCCCCTTTCAGATACCAGCCTAGAGAACAACAAACAATCCTAAGAATTGAAAACCAGCATTATGTGAATCTTGTGTAATTGAGAATAAGAGCGTGTGCCATTTTGTGATTTGGATTGCAGTGAATGAGTACTAGTTTGGTGCAATTTAACATGCTCGGCTTGTATCTACTAACACATGTGTGTGCATGGATGTTGGTCATGTTTTGGTTCTTAATTAGTGGTGTGTGTGTGATGAGCTTGATCCATTGTGGACAAGCGCGGTAGATGAGGCTCATTGTGGCAACAGGACTTGGGTCCGTTTCTACTTGGTCGCATCCTTGCATTGCAGTGATTGCGGCGCCGATATATCAATCAATTTCATGCCGCAACACCTTAATGCAGTTAAAATGAATTTAACTTCATCTGCCGGAAGAGGACTGCAAATTGTAAACACTGCAAACTCACAGCAACGCAAATGCGGTAAAGTATGAACGGACCTTTAAGGAGTAATGGCACCAAGGATGAGGAAAATTTTGAAAGTCATAATCCAATAACCATGTATCGGTGGTTATCAATCCTCTCTGACTAGATTGAAAATAGATTCTTTGATATGAGTGACACCATCAACACCTATCACTATATAGCCTTGCCCCCAGGACCCAAAAATGGTCGAAGTGGTCAAATTTTGGTATCTGAACAAAAAACTATTTTTAATCCATCAATCATTGATTGATGGATTATTGTCATCGAGAGCGCGGTGTTTCATATGTCGGATTTATTTAGCGAACCTAGTCGGCCGTTTTATGTCCGTTTTCCCCGAAAATTCGGCAAATTGTTATGGAGGTAATGGGCGTTTAGAAGTAGGTTTTATTTTTGAAGAATTTTAATGAAGGGAGGAAGTTTGGGTGACTGGTGTATCTGTTTGTTCAAGAGTTGGAAACTCATTTGATTGCCAGGGATTGTGTATTGCATTGTTTGCTTTGAGTGGTTTTTTCGTGTTTTTTTTTTCTTATGAATGCTATTGGTTTATGTGTGCACCTATTAACCGGTTCTCGGGGGGTCTTCGGGCGAAAATGAAAAATGGTGATAGTGTTACCATATCTACAGGGCTTACCAGGGAATGAGGTCAAACACAAGTGCGTGTTCATGTGATAGTGAGTAGATTAGTGTAAACCAATTTCCTGGATGAAGTTCGCCAGACAAAAGAAGTTGTTTACTTGAGATCAGACTTGAGTTGTTAATAACTCGGGGTATTTTGCAGCCAAGTCTCAAAGAATTTTCAGCAAAAGTACAATTGCCTACTTTAGTGAAGCCAAACTTCAAAAATATAAGTCCGTACCTTAGCCCCCCCCCCCACAATTTGGTATCGTGGTATCGTCCTTTGAGAAGGCAAGCCTTTATTCCATTATGGCATTATACTGGGACTATGCATAGTGTTTATGGTATAGGATGGATGAAAAAGTGGGTTTGTTGGTGTTGGTTTCGATGGCAAAGTTGAATTTTTAGTTTTGTATATAGGTTACTTTTTGGAGGTCTTTGAGAAACAATTTGGTGTACGCTGAGAAAAACCTACTCTGGTTGTCATTCAGTTCTTGTTGGCTGTTTTCGAGACAATGGACATTGCTGCACAATGTATACCATGCCCAGAGTGGCTGTTCTCTATACAAAACGGTGTTCCACCACGTTGACCTTTTTAACGCACCTTGACACTGTTGAAAGCCAGTTCTGGTATTCATAGTGGTCCTTGAAAGTTGAAGGCACTTTAATATATTAGGTTTCTAGAATAAAAATATTTGATCCTATAAATATGATAAACAAAAGAGGGTATTCACTGCGACACGGTGGGCATACTATCGGAATTTTCAATAACCCTTATACTGGGATACTATATTTTATTGCCGAGTGGGACGACAAACACGCCGCTTGCCTTACTTTTGACGGGTTTTAGTTTTTGTGTCGACGGTGTCCAATACATGATGGCCTAACACATTCGACTTTTACCTTTGAAAAGCGGAAAAATTGTTGAACATAAGTGCGGTAAGATATCAATTACTAAGTGGAAATCCTGGACACATCTGCCCAGAAAATTCATTACATTTTGACAGGAAATCTAAAATTGTTCACCAAGAGTCAGCGACAAATTGTCAATAATAATCTCTAGTTTGATCTGGATATTGCCTCAAAGTGGCCTGAAACATACGCAAATTAATAGAGAATTTAAAAAACAAAAAACCCGTAAGACCCAAAGAGGTTCTATATAGATGAGAGGCAAAACTGTTACGTATCTTTAGAAATTCACCGTCTCGCATGTTTTGCGACCACAAAGAAAACATAGAGTACCAACAATAGAAAGCAATGGCTGCCTCCGCTTCTTCACAAACTATGGGTGCCGCTTTGCAAAAACACTAATCGGTAGTGATACAAATTAGGTAATGTGTTAGAGGTGGCCAGGTGTAATAATAGTGTACCTGGATCATTGTGCCTAGATACTTCTTTTTTCTCATAATGCCCAATGGCGCGCTTAGGCTGAAAAGATTATTCCATTGAGGCGGTGTATTTAAAAAGACGATGCGTGTCATTCATTCGTTGTGTGGCCATGGGTAGGACAAAATTTAACCCAACAAAGCACCCATCATCCACCAACTGATATTTGGGCGGATTGATTTTGTATCGAAGTGACATTATGTGCGTATACAGCACCAAACTAATAATTATTTCCGTGCAATATTCAAAATGTCCCAGCGCCCAGCCGGCGAACTGTTTGAAGGGTTTACACCCCCTTGGTAAGACCCGAAAGTTGCTCTGTACCAGTATGTCATGGACCCCTCTAATCCTATTACGTGTGCAACCAAGCGTCAAGTATTGCTGTAAAAGAGAGGCATATACGATTGTTATCAAAGCGTGTGCATGCATTACAGATCATTGTAAGGCATTGCCGTGGGAAAACTTGGGGGTTGGGTGAATGGAAACTGTTTAGTGTACATTTGCGGATTACATTCACACCGTAGTCAAAAGAACCCACTGACCCAAGTCTAATTGAGGTATAAAATAATAGAGGGCCTCTAATGACCCTATATGGCCTTGACCCATTTGGTCAATCTACATAAGAAAACACTTCTGAAACTAAAATGCTATGACAAACTAAAGGAACCACTGGTCCAGGGACTCTTAATTACTGGTATGTGCAGAATGCCTATGATGACCCATGTGCCCTTTTGACCTCTAATGCCCTATGACACTTTGTCCCCATCTTTTTCCTAGCTCTTAAGTGGGTCTTGCCTTTTTCCCCCTTCTGTAAGCGCCTGCCTACTTGGAAAAGGCGCTCGAATAAGCCTCAGTGTTTTTTTGTGTTATTATTATTATTGTTCTTATATTTGATATATTATTATTAGATTGTGATGTCTGGGTGATGTCCCTTAAAACATGCCCATTGACATCTGTATGTGTAAGAGTTTGTATATTACTTACCCATTCATTCAGTGCCAGGCCCAAGATCGTGATCCTCTTGGGGTCATTCATTAATCTATATGCCTCCACCAAAATAACTTTTATAATGCAAGAAAGAAAGTGTTTACAAACTAAGCCCTGGTTTAGCAATTACAGCGAGAAACAATGGATTATTTGGTAAATAATTTAATCCTATCTAGATAAGTATCCAATTTTGGGAGCCACTATTCATTATGAGTAGGACCCGGTCCCCATTTTAACAATAAGTTTATCTTATATAAAAGTTCTTTATGACACAGATTGCACTTTCGCGCGGTACAAACAAACACTGATTCCTCGTTGCAAGGTATTGTTAAGACTTTTTAAAACAGTTATTTTTTTTTATACCAAGTCTATCTTTATGCTTTATCCTTTCACACGGCTTCTGACTCAAAATCAACAACAAAATGGACAACGCAAGCAGTGTGAGTGAAGGCCCAAATGGCCCTGTGTGGTATAGGCTAACTTAATATAACAGGAGTCTCTCCTCTCTCCTTCTTGAGTGCGAGATGGTGGTTTCTGTAAGCGAGAAGGGGGAGAGGAGCGAGAGAGGAGAGGGTGTATTTATTGAGCAAGAGAAAGAGAAGGGTTGGGGCCGTATTCTCAAACGAGGTAACACTAACACTGGTTTTAAAGCGCAATTTAAAGCACGCTAAAATTAAAGGCAATTCTCAAAACATGGTTTTAACTTTAAACATTTGTTTAAATTTAGCTGAACATCGTTAAACATGCTTAAAACGTTGTTCACTTAGACTTGGTCAGGGGGTCTAGTTTAAGGAGTGTTTAACTTCACGCTTTCTTCAAATGCCTGATATTTCGCTTATGTGTACTTGTGTTAGACCAATGGCCTCCTTTATTCTTATCTTTCTTGTCGTTGATTTCTTCTCGTTAAATTTGTCTTTTGCTTATTGTATGCTCGAGTGTATATGTTAGTATCGATGTAGCAAATGAGTTACAACAAATACAACAGTTTTGAATGACCAGTTGTTTTTCTCCATCGTGAACAAATTCTAAAGCCTTGATAATTGCAAGATTCGTTGAATTTACCGTGAGTTCTGTTGCAGTGACAATACGGAAGTCGTATTTCACATTCAATTGTATCACCGTGACGTAATATTATAGGTGGAAGAAAGGTAACCAATTGCGGTGGTTGAATTTACGGCGCGTTTTAAATACGTGTTTAGATAAAACGACTTGTTAAATATTAACTGCAGTTTTTAAAAGTGGTTTAGCTAACCACGACTTAGGCCTAACAACCGTTCATTGTACACTGTTTCTAATTTGATAATACGGCCCTTGTGGTTTTGTATTTGTGTACTAGGCCTGGGTTCTGGTGTTGAGAGTTTTTTGGAAGACAGTGATTAGAGTGTCATGGGGCATGGAAAAGTTGGACCCAATCAAAGTTAAATTAGACAACTTGCAATGAAAATGGGACGAAAGAGAAACACAGCTGATGTCTCTGATCCTAATAATAGTCCCTAAAGCTCTGTCTTTGGTGCAATCTCTTGTATTCTGAACAGGAGTTAACTTCTACACGGGTTTTAAACCAGGGTGAGTCTACATGAGTGGACATGTTTTTTTTCAAACTACTGTGAAAGTTAAATGTTACAGGTGAAAAAATCCTCATGGATTATTGCACTTGTCAATTTCAATCCCGGAACTGGGGGCCGGGACTAGCGGGGACTTAGCCGGGAATGTACATTTGCTGTAGTGACACCCCGACTTTTACCCGCTAAAGTAGACGAAAATCAAGGTGCGGGCTTACATTTTTGGTACATACCCAGCTATGTCCGGCCCCATTACTAGCCGGGGCTTCTCGGGCTCGGTGTGTGACAATCCCCGTAGATTTCCTCGGACCGCGGGGCGGGGGGACTGTTAAAACTCTGTCCAATCCGGTCGGTCCTGGCTTTGCGAACAGGTCTAAAATCCTAACCATTTTGGAACGCCAAAGGTGTCAACTGAACCGAGCCGAATCACCAAACGGAAGTTATGTGTTTGAGAAACAAACCTCGTTTAGTGGTGTTAAAAAAAATCCAATTATCACGGCGATATACGACCACTAAACATAGCAGAGTACTATATATTAAAACCCTCATCCTATTGCCAACGGAAACTTCAGCCAAACAACAGCATGGTCGTTTTGTCGGCCTACTCTTGATAGTGACTTGCTAATAAAATTCTGGGAAATATGCCCATGCCGTACTATGTCCATGGGGGTATCAATATATTGCGACCGCCCAGGGGGAGGCACTCAGCATCGATTGTGGGAAATGCATGAGGAATTTACATATTGCCGCCGAAACAAAGCGACAAGTGCATAAAACACAGATATTGTTCCATAGCGATTAAAATTTATTTTCATTTTATATAAACTGCCCGATTTTATGCAATGAAATGACAATATCCTGGGACATTTAGCCAGAAAATCAAATAGCGTCATACCTACTTTGATTTTATGAATAAATGAATCAGACAAACCTAGAATTTATTGTGATCCAGTTCTTTATAAAAAGTTTCATGTGTCATTTTTGATGTTTTCTGGCGATTTACGTTGAAAAATATTATCATCGGATTAGTTAATATCGCGAACGTGCGGACGACGTGAGTGTGATGCTACTGGTATGCGTGCCTTTCACGACATGGAAGAGGATCGGACGCAATGTCGCATTATATAAAATGGTGATTACTACAGATTTGACGGGGATACTACCCACTGATAGCCTGGTTTTATATGGTCGTTTTGGACACTGCTTAAAAAGTCCAGTTAGGTCCCGGCAGAGCGGGAAATTGTTTTGTACCTCCCGGCTCTAAGTCAGTATTATCAATGATGGTCCCGCAGGCGGGGAAGCTAACGTACATTCCCAGCAATCCCGGAGCTCTAACATACGGCTTGCGGGGCAATAATTTTTTGTTACACGCCCGGCTCTGTCCCGGCACATACAAAGCTATGTCCCGGGGACCCCAGGGCAGGGAATTGAAACTTGGACAAGTCATTAAAGTAGGTTGGAAGGGGAAAAAAAAAGGTCCAATCATTGTAGGAACCACTGGTTTAAAACCAGGTCTAGAGTTAGATCCCATCTTTCAGAATACCAGCCTTTAGGAGAAACAACAAACAATACTAAGAATTGAAAACCAGCATTATGTGAATCTTGTGTAATGGAATAAGAGAGTGTGACAATTTTGTGATTGTGAGTTTGCAGTTTGAATGGTTAATAAGTTTGGTTAAATTTAAATGCTCGCTTGTATCACTAACACAGGTGTGTGCATGGATGTTGGGCATGTTGGTTCTTAAATGAGTGTTTGGGTGTGTGGATGGAGCTTGATCCATTGTGGACAAAGAGCGTGTAGTGAGGTCATTGTGGCAAGGGGACTTGGGAGTACGTTCAGACTGGTGGTAGCACGCATTGCAGTGAGTTGCGGCGCCGATTATCATCAATTTCATGCAGCAAACATTATGCACAGAGTTAAATGAATTTAACTCATCCTGGGAAGAAAGAGACTGCAAGATTTAAACCATCTGACAAATCACAGCCGCAAAAGCGGTTAATAAAGTATGAAACGGACTTAAGTGGTCATGTTGTGCACAAATTTGAGGAAATTTTGAAAGTCAGTAATACACAAACCATGTATCGGTTGGTTATCAATCCTCTCTTGACTAGATTTGAAATAGATAGTGATAGAGAGGGCACCATAACACCTTATCACTATATCAGCCTGCCCCCCAGGACCAAAAATTTGGTTCAGAAGTGGTTCAAAAATTTGGGTATCGGAAAAAAAACTATTTTTAATCCATCAATTCATTGAATTGAGGGATTATTGTCATCGAGGACGCGGCGTTTTTTTGTTTTTGTGTTGTTTTTTGTTGTAAAGGCGGCTTTTTATTTGCGAAATAGTGGCCGTTTTTTTATGTCCGTTTTCCCCAAAAATTCGGCCAATTGTTCTGGAGGTAATGGTAAGCGAATGGGGTTTGCCGTCGCGTAGGTTTGATTTTTTGAATTTTATATGCCGGGAGGCAGTTTGGGGTTTGGGGGACTTTTGTATCTGTTTGTCAGCGATTTGGACATCTTGAGTCGTGCTTGTCGTCTCTTTTACTGAATGCTATTGGTGAGTTGGCACTATTAACCGGTTAGTGGGTCTTCGAGGGAAGAAAGTTGAAAAATGGTGATCGTGTTACCATATTCTACCAAGGGTTACCAGGGATGAGGTCAAACACCAGGGCGTGTTCATTTGACTGAGTAGATTTAGTGTAAACAAATTTACATGGATGAAGTTCGCCCCGCACAAAAGAAAGGGGGTTGTTTTACTTGAGATCAGACTGAGTTATGTTAATTAACTCGTCGTGTTGCGTATTTGCAACAAAGTCGCAAAGAAGTTTCAGCAAAAGTAAAATTTGCCACTGTTAGTGAAGCAAACACTTCAAAAAATATTAAGTACGTACCTTTAGCAAATTCGGTATCGTGGTATCGTCCTGTGCAGAAAAAAGGCAAGCCTTATTCCTATGGCATTATACTGCTATGCTAGTGTTTAAGTATGGATGGTGAAAAGTTGGTGTTGTTGGTTGTTGGTTCGATGGCAAAGTTTAGTTGAAATTTTAGTTTCTGTATATAGGTTATATTTTTGTAGGGTCTTTGAGAAACAATTTTGGTGTACGATGGAGAAGAAGAAACCTTATTGGGGTCATTTTAAGTTCTGTTGGATGTGTCGATACAAGGACATTGCTGCGACCATTGTATACAATGCCCAGCGTGGCTTGTTCCTCTAAACGATGTTCCTACGGTACCTTTAACGCACCTTGAAAATGTTGAAAAGCCATTTCTGGTATTTATAAGTGGTCCTTGTTGAAGTTGAAGGCACTTTAATAATTAGTTTCTAGAGATAAATTTTGATACTATAAATGATAAACAAAAGAGGGGATTCACTGCGGACAGCGGTGGGCCCATCTTCAGGAAGATATTGTAATACACACATTACAGGGGATACTATATTTTATTGCGTAGTTGGGACGAAACACACACAACGCCCGCTTGCCTTACTGTGGACGGGGTGAGATTTTGTGTCGACGGTGCTCAACTACATGATTGGCCTAACATTCGGAATTTTTTACATTTTGAAAGGAGGAAAATGTTGTGAAATCAGTGCGGTGGTTGCGGTAAGAATATCAATACTAAGTGGAAATCTTTTGGAACACATCGCCAGAAATTCATTACTTTTGACTAGGATATCCTATAAAAATGTTCAACAAGAGTCAGCGAAAATTTTCCATACTAATTCTCTATTTTTGATCGTGGTTATTCCTCAAAGTGGCCTGAAAACATCCGAAAATTAATAGAGACGATTTTAAAAAAAAAAAACCCGTATTTAGACACAAAGAGGGTCTTAAAGATGAGAGAGGCAAAAGTTACGTAATCTTTAGAAATCACAGTTATAGCATGTTTTGCAGACCAAAAGGAAAACAACATAGAGTACCAACAAAGAAAGGATGGCTGTGCCTCCGCTTCCTGCCACAAAATATGGGTGCCGCTGCAAGATACACTATCGGTAGTGATAAAAATTATGTATGTGTTAAGGTGGCCAGGTGTTTTGTTGTAATGTGTGTGTACTAATAGTTGTACTGGTCATGTGACTCAGATACTCGGTTTTTTAATCAGGCAATGCGCGCTTCTTAGGTGAAAAGATGTAGCATTGAGGCGGTTATTTAAATCAAGACGACTTGACGTGTATTTCATTGTGTGTGTGCTGGGTGTAGGACAAAATTTAACACCCACCAAAGCACCCAACACCAACAAACTGATATTTGGGGCGGATTGTTTGTACTCGAATTGACATATGTTTTATACAAGCACCCAACCCAAACGAATAATATTCCGTGCATATAGTTCAAAATGTCAGCGCCCAGCACGGACGGAACTGTTTTGAATGGGTTTCAACCCCTTGGGAAGACCTGGACAGTGCTCTGCACAGTATGTCATGACCCTTCTTATATCCTTATTACGTTTGCAACCAAGCGTCAATTGTATTGGGTGAAACGAGAGCATATACGATTGTTTCAAGGCTTGCCTGCTGCATACAGATCATGTTTCGGCAGCCGTGGGAACATGGGAGTGTGAATTAAACTGGTTTAGTGTAATTTGCCGATAACATCACCGTAGTCAAAGAAACCACTGACCCAATAAGTCTCATATTGAGTATACTTAGAGTGGCCTCTAATGACCCTAATGGCCTGACCCCATGTTGTCAATCTACATAATAAAACAATTCTGAAACTAAAAGCATGACAACTAAAGGAACCAATGCGTCCGTGATCTTAATTAAAAAACTGGTATGTGCCAGATGACTATGATTTGACCCTGTGCCCTTTTGTGACCTCTAATGGCCCTTTGTGACCTTTGCCCCCATTGGTCAAAATCTATTATTACTAAAAAACTCAACTTGGGGCGCTTTGTGGGTTGTCGGGTCGTATGTGTTTCACCGTCCTTTTACATACGGGATAAGAATTTTGGTCGTGGTGGTAGAGCTCCGACGTAAGAGGTTTGTGGTCACGATTTAGAGGGGGCGTTTTATCGGGTAACTTGGAGTGCTTTGACGTATGGATATGAGTTTGGTTTGATGGTGGTACATGTTTCGCCGTACGAGTTTATTGGTCCATTTTCGAGGGGTCATTTTGGGGGTCACAGGTCATTCGGGGTCATGAAAAATGAGGGTGTGTTGTTGTTGAGTTAAAATCAAACATCTAACAAGTAAAGAAAAAAAGTAATACATCTTAGGCAAAAAGATATTAGTCTTTGGTTTCTGAAATAGTTTTCTCCAGACTTCGGCTGGACCCGCACCCCTATGTTATTATTAATTCATTAACTGCTCATAGGCATGCTGTGTTAAAGTGTTAAAATGAAAATAACTCCAGTGGTTTGAAAAGGGGAGGGTTGTCAGACGGCGGAGCCCGGTCATTTTTCGGGGAAGCTTTTTAAGAGCTCTATCTAATGGTGCAGTCATATGTTTGTAGATGGCTCTGTTTTAGTTAGAGCCTTTAAGTTGATTTTACTTCGACTTTCATTTCAAATGTTTTTTTTTAAATCTTCCCATTTGTACTTAGTTCCTAGTGACAGTTCCTTAAATGGGGGCTGTATATGGAGAGGAGCCCTGTCAATTTTTTTGGGGACAGCTTTATTTTAAAGAGCTCTATCTCAGGATGATGCAGTACGAACCTCAAGTTGACTTTACTTCAACTTTTTCATGTCTTTCTTTTAACAAAATCCAAATTTTTTATTTTTTTTATTTGTGTCAGTTCCTTAAATGTGGAAGCTTCAATTGATCTTTAAGACACTATCCATTGGCTGTATCAAGAGAAGCTATCAGTAGCTTCCAACAAGGCATTGCTCCATGGAGTTTGTACAGGTAGTCATGTGAATGTTAGAGAATGAAACACTCTTAAATCAAGTTTGTGATCAGTATGCTTAGCCATGGTTCATACTACAGGAACTATCAGTGAATTTGAAAAAAGACAATCGAAAAAATCATCAAAAATCACCGATTTTTGCATATCTGTAACAAGTATTAGGTATCCTAACCATACCCTACAAGTGATCGGCCCAAAAAAAATCTAGTAAGGACAAAATCGGAATTTAGTAATTAGTGTCGAACGGGACACTTAAGACAACAACGTAACTGAATGGGAATCGCATCTTTGAACACTGCAGTTTTTTCCTTTTCTGTCAATTCTTAGTTGGAAAAAGTTAATAGGATTAGGCTATCTTCACTTTTAAAGCTATTACTGCAAAATTTCAAGTATGTTGACTCTTTGGGGTGAATCACCGATAGTTTAGGTTTAACGTTCACATCATTACCTGACAAAACACTCATGGAAGCCTATGCATGTGGGAAGCTATGAAATCTTTCTTGTGTATCCTCTTGAGCTTATTCTTAACTGAAAGGCTCGCTAGTTTTAAAAATCTCCTGATTAGTATAATCAAATATCCCTGTTCCAAGATCAAATCTCCCTGATTCCAGAATCAAATCTCCCCTGCTGATGAATCTCAATGTCGGTTGGCCCAGTCTGCAAAGTCATCCAGAGGTTGTATCGGGTTAACTTAACAGGCGTGAAGTTGTATATGAGTTTTGGTATAGTGGGAGAGTTTCGCCGTACAGTTTTGTGGTCAGTTTCGAGGGTCATTTGGGGGCGGCAAAGGTCATCCAGGGGTGTTATCGGGTCACTGGCTGGCTGTGCTTTGATATTGGATATTAGTTGGTTTATATGGTTGGTAGATTTCGCCGATGAGTTTGTGGTGAAGTTGTCGAGGGGTCATGTTGGGTGTCAAAGGTAATTCAGAGGGCATTTTGAGTAGCATGGCCACTTGAGTAAGGATATGAGTGTTGGTATGGTGGGTAGAGTTAGTCACAACAAGGTTGCAGGGGCATGCAAGGTCAAATGGGTAAACTGTGGTTATCCAGGCGGTCGAAAACGGGGGAGGGTGGGGTCGATTTTGATTGACACGCAAATTTAAAGGTCATTACAAGGTCATTTCGGGGCATTAAAGGTCAAAAGAGAACCGCTTAACCGAGGGTCATCAACTCCAGTGACGCAAAAACAAACCCCCCCAGGGGGTGATAGCCAAATCAAGACAGCATAGTAAATTAATTAAAAAATTATTAAAGAGAAACAGCCGGTCCAGAACTCTTTGGTATGCACAGAATGCCTTTATGGCCACCCATATGCCTTTGGACCTCCAATGTACCTACTTGACCTTTGACACACAAATATCAAAAACATTCTTCAAATGTAAGTTGTTATACCACCACACTTGCTCAAAATAACCAGGCATGACATGGGCTAGATGTTCAATTGACCTGTGTGAGCCTTACATGAGATATGACCCCACAATCACGCATTCCCTAACCCTCCCAATTGATGGATTACTGAATCATGATGCCTCGTTCTTATTACCCTGCGCATTCTTTGAGCTGAAAGGTGTTGGGTGTTAATTTATGATAAAAAAAAATGCTCATTTGGGTTCGACCAATATTAATTTATATGGGCTACAAAAATCACATTTTAGCTTGCTAGTAAATGGTTTGATTATATTTGCTTGCACTTACAGATGGGGTATGGGGCCAAGGTCATTAAATCAAGAGTCATTTACATTGGGCCATCCTCTTTTTAAATATGCATACTTGCCCTCCTTAGCACCTGTAAGGCGTAGGTTCTCTTGGAAAATACCCTTGCACAACAGGTTACCCAGTAGCCCTGCGGAATGGGAATGGAATGTGACTAAAACTCTATAGTATGTGTTAAAGTCAAAGTGTTAGCACCATTGTTAACTAACACTGCTGCAATCTCAATCACACAGAGTGGGTGATATTTGTGACTCTGTTGTGTTTAACCCTTTTTTCCTTAACACAAAACCAGTTTTCCGTTTTCTGGTTTGGTGATTATCAATTCATCTTCTGAGAAGTGTCTAACGTATCTTCAAAGATCTTCTTCTCTCCCAAAGATCTGCTCTAACAAAGATCTTATATAACAAAAGACTTCCTCACAAAAGATCTGTATCTACAAGATCTTCTCTCACAAAGATCTTCTTCTCACAAAGATCTTCTATCACAAAGAATTATCTCAAAAGACTTCTCTCACAAGATCTTTCTCACAAAGATTTTTTCTCTCACAAAGATCTTCTCTCACAAAATCGCTCACAACGATTCTTCCTCACAAAGCTTCTCTTACAAAGATCTTATCTAACAAGATCTTCTCTCACAAAGATCTTCTCTCACAAAATTGCATATCCCAAGATCTGCTATCCAAAGATTGTCTCTCACAAAGATATTCTCTCACAAAGATCTCTCACAGCTGTGTCTATAGAAGTTCAAGCAAGGGTGGAAAGTTGGCTTTCAAAGAATGCACTTGCACCATAATTTAAATAACCATGTTCAAATTCCGTAAAAAGATTTTCTGAAGTTTTTGTGTGTTTGAGATCTTTCACAAGTGTGTGATGGGACAGTGGGGTTTTGTTTTGTTGTGTACTGAGGTTTACAGGTGTGTGTGTGTGCACTGTGCTTATCATGCTTAATATTGTAGTGTGTGGTGTGTGTGCTATCATGCTTAGATGTAGGTGTGTGCGTGCGTGTGTGTTACATTGATGGCAAATGTTAAGTGCAAATTGTGTAGAAGGATTTAGTGTCTTGTGTTGTTTGTCGGAAGTGTTGTATTTAATTCCCAAATTTGTTGAAATCGGGAGACAACAATGTAATGTGAGCGGTATTATATTACAATAGCCCACGAGTTGGTACAAACTATTTTCTGGTTACCGTAAACAAACCAGATTACCCTGGGTAGGCATCAGAACAGGAAGGAAAAGAGCAGTCAAAATATTTGCAGGTGAGATGAGAAAAGAAAAATACCAAGCTTCCAATGGCACAGTGGGCAGATTTGTGATGTCGTCAATGAATTAATAAAACGCTACGTTTAGAGTTTGGCCATTAAAATTTGGTACTTATCTAGGGTTTTGTGGGGATTTTTTTTTTTTTTTTTTTTTTTTAATTTTTTAGATATTAAAACATCACGTAGTGTATATCCGTAATAAACCTCTCCATGTAAAAAGCCAAATAGGGATTGATGTTTAAGTCAATTAAAGATCAAACCAACTGAATACCCATTTTGTTTACTTGAGGGCATCAGATTTGTTTGTTATTTTGGCCTAATTTGTACTTAATATTTCCAACATAAAAATAATCTGGGGGATCCATGTTTTGAATATTGAATTAAGATTTAAAGACCCTATTTGTCAGCATTGTCATCACACAAGGACCTCCATTTTTTAGAAGATTTGTAAAAAAAATAAAAAAAATAAAAAAAGTCCTATTTTTTTTAAATGGAGCAAATTAATATAAAAATGAATAATACTGTGATATGGAGAAATGCATGGTAATGGAATGCGACATGGTAAATGAATGCACCTGAGTAAGACCATAGTATTGTAGGTGTGTATGCATGCGTGTGTGTGGTGCATGTGTTATGCATGCAGGTGTGTCTGTATGCATGTATGTTGTATGTCATACATGTGTGTGTTGTGTGTGTGGGTGTGGTCGCTGTGCCTTTTAAATGTGATTTTTCTTACTTTTTTCCAGACTACCCAAAGTATGTGTATGCGGACTCAAAGGTCGCTTTCTGTGCAGCTATTGTAATCATCAGCAATACTACTGTAGTCACCACTGCCAATTCCGCCACTGGAGAGAAATAGACTTACTTGCAAAAAGCCATTGAATAAGTAACCGAAGTAAACAAAGTCAAATCTTTTGGCCTACCGAGGTAGACATTAATGACAAACATTGTAAATTAGCGAGGGGCCTTGTTTGTTAAAAATATAGAACATTGTGTAATATACGAAATCATAGGAAGATATCGTTCCAAGATAGTTGTAAAAGAGATGAAAGGACTGTATCATAAGTTTGTCTGCAAAATGAAAATATGAAAAATAAAGGCATTCTGAAAAGCATCACCGGCAAGTATACAGTGGTTGATGGCTAAGAACAGGACATAACAGGAGATGGCTTTTGGAGTTGCCAATTCAAAAAGTTGCCTTCTGTATAATGTGTTAACCCTACCACCAGTTTTACGATTTGATAGTTGCATTATATTAGTATACCAAGTATCCAATCAAAAAGTGCCTTAGATACCAATTAATAGTATGCAAGGGAGTTAAGATGTTTGTAAAGAATGTTTGAGTCGTGGCAAAAGTAGGTCAAATATGCTACATACATGTCGTATTAAGTTACATTTACCCATATTTAACAAAAAACACCTACCTTTGTAAATATACGTAACATTGGGTAGTAGTATGTAAAGCCTCTCTCTTGAAGAGTATAAAACTGTTTACACTTTTTTTTGCAGAGAATGATGTTTTTGCCCAAAGACCGGGCTTGAAAAAAGCCAAATACAAGGAACACATCAATTTTCCTCCAAATAGCACAAAATTTTTCCATTCAGACTTTTTGTTTAAAGTACAAACATTTTAATCCAAAGAGCAAAGTTTGTCCCCACTTTTTCCAGGCATGCCTAGATTTTCATGTTTATAATGGTATTGGGATTGTGGAAAGAACTCAATCAGCATGTGCATCACTGAAAAAAATATCATGAAGACATTTGAAGAGATTTAAAGCTCTGCGAGAAGCCTTTAATGTTTAATTGGAAAAAATATTTTTATGTTAGCTGTAATTGCTCAATGATTGAAAAAATATAACGTGGAAATTTGGAAATATGTAGTAGCCTCCAAACAGAGGGAAAATGTATATATTTTCAAAAACCTTAAAAAAAATTTTATCCAATTTGTTTTGAAAATTCAAGTGCTTCAGACGTTTAGCTATTATAGATGTTTGTTATTATAGATAAACTTTTGTAAATATTTTGCATTGGTAAGTTGTAGTTCAGAAATCTGAAGCAAAATTAAACAATCGTTAACATGTGGGAAAAGGACAGCAGAGTGCCTTAGGCCTCTAAAAGGTTGACTGGGTAACCTAACACGCTAATTATTTTGGAGAAAAATAAAGATAACCCAAAATTGAAAAGGAAGTTTGGGGTTTTTTTAATTTTGTGAGTAAATGTGAACACAATATAAGTCCTATAATGGTGAACAATTTGAAAAAACCGCTCTAGGGCAGATAGATTTTGAAGATTGGGTGCGTTTGGTTGGTTGGTTGGTTGGCAGCCTTATTATTTTAGAAGAATTATAGCCCTGTCGTGCCTGTAACTATGAGCATGATGGACGATTAAGGTTCAAAATGACTTTTAAATTGGGATCATTTACTCAAGAATGCTGTTTAAAATAATGTTTTCAGATTTTGTGTATTGGTTAAAACCCCAAATCTGATGTAATAAAAAATAAATAAGATGGGGTCGATATCAATTCAATCCCAAACAATTTATTTCGCTTATACAAAAGAATGCCATCCAAAACAATTTATTTTAAGCCTTATTCAAATAATGCAAGGAATCTAGAAAATACATTAAGTTGGTGGTCAAGTAAGTTTATTTTAAAAAGTGACTTTAAAATAAGGCGAAATTAATATGAATAAAAATAACGTAGAGTTTAATCTATATGAAAGTAGAAATATTCTATATCAAACTAGCAAATATATACTTATGAAATGTGTGGGATTTTATACTATTACTGTGCCTCCCATTCATTATCGGAGTGCACAGTTGCTTGACAGACTTTCCAACATTGTATGGACGTATGGGTCAGAAGTTAACATATGAAAGGGCAGATGGAGATTTCAATTTGGCGTTAGAACAAACGAGGGCACCAGCCTGTTCTACACAAAAGATGCTGTCAACATAGATGAAGTTCTATGGGAATTACACAATTCTTTGCACTCTAAAGATTACCCAGCATTAACAAAGTCATGCACTCAACCAAGAGGGCAGTTACTGGAACCCATTATAAACTGCACCCCAGACCAGGGCGTCAATCTATCAGTACAGTATTTGGTTAAAGTATTGAACGTGACCTGGGGATAAGGCTGGGAGAGATGACGCATATTGTACATATTATCCCAATAGGTGTTATTTGTTACTGGGAGAGATTGGGTTTAGCATAGTAGGTTATCAGCCATTCTAAAACAGCTGGGAAAATGTAAGCCATTTCATGGCTGTGCCGGGTCAATTCGACTATTGGAACCCAGGTTAGTAGCATGAGTATTGACTTTTTAGGTTGAAGCGCTTGAGGTAATACAGCGTGTTGCTAGTCACATGCGCCTGCCAACGTTGCATCTCGTTGCGTTCAACGGGTGTTCGATTGTTGTCACTGGGTGGTGGCATTCATTCTTGCTGTATTTAAGCCGTAAAGATTGAGAAATTGGGGTTTATAAAGAGACCTCAAAATGATTAAGCTGTGTAAGAATGAGGAAAACCCAAGGCGATACCATTATTTAAGTGGAAGAACGAGGCCGGAAGGCCAAGTTCTTCCACAAAAAATAATGGGATCGCGGTTCAATTCGGCTTCGTAAATAGAGTACCGGTTCCAAAATCAGCCCTGTATTTCAAATAAATAACCTTTGCAGGTTCTAGGCTAATTCAGTTATCATCTAAAATTTTTCATTTTCTTATGAGGGCTACAAGTGAAGGATAAGTACACTCACTGCTTATTCCTAAACATTGACTCTTAAGTCTTTGAGTTCATATCTTATAGGAAGACCTCTCTGACCAGAAGTTAAAAACAAAATCATCAGTTGCAGTATGTGTTCTTTCCACTTAGTGGTATGATAATGACATTAATAATAACAACATAGTGTTATAGAGATCTTAACTGCACTCCCATTGGTTATGGGGGGGGCTAAAACTCTGCCATTGATGAGGAGTACATCAAATGACCACCTAATAAGTAACAGGGAAGAAAAAAATGAATCAGTTGTACCGATTCAAAATGCAGTCCAACCAAAAAAAACGCCGAGATTTTCATGCGGCAACAAATTTTACAGCAAAAATGGGAAAAACCACTTTCCCAAAGGAACTTTTCCATAAAATTTGGCTCATAATAGGTAGACATATGCTTACATGCTGAAAATAAAGATTTAAAAAGTACACAGTACGATTTAGGGGGCCCCCCAAAAACAAAATTTGGAAATAGCGCCACCAAAGTTTAATGCATTATAATGCATAGCCAATTTGATTTTTCACCAAAATATGAGCACCGGATACAACTTATCATACAATTTGGGGGAAATCATTTCTAGGTTAAAAATGCACTCGAAAAAGCCAAAATGTTGGTGTTAAAATTTTGGTATTTATAAAGTTGTAGAAATGTATAATTTTTAAATTTTATGGTGTTTTTTTGTTTTAGATTTATTGAGGATACAACCATAATCATTTGTGCGTTGTGCCTCCTATTAAATGGAAGAAGTGACTGAATGTTGATGTAGCTCCAAGCAACAATTGTAATTTTCCACCCTACAATTAGTTATGTGTATTGAGGATACATAGAAGAGTGATATTGTTAAAGGGTGTGGTTATTATAGTGATTGTATTCTACAGGGCAACAGAGGCTGCCATATGGTTAAGTCAAAATCAGGGTGGCCCCCAAAAAGCTTATTTTGAAGAATATAGTTTATGCAAAAACAATTTAGTGGTCTTATGTGAATATGCAGCAGGCAAAATAGATTGTTTGACTGGGATGGTAATGGTCTATAACAGGAGCGGGGATCCAGGGAGGGAGGGGGCTCGGCCTCCAGTACTCTGCAAAATCTTGCAAAATTCAGCCCATTTGGACAAGTTCAGCCTTTCAGCACCGTAATTTTGACGTTTTTAAATCCGGATCCGCCCCTGGGTTATATAGGGTAAGGAGTGGTGTGAATTGTAGTGGTTGTTGGGAGCTTTATCACATAGTAGTACCTGTAAATGGTAATAATAGAAATTTGCAAAAGTTTCCTGTGTCTTTTGATTTACTGAGCATTGATGGTGAATAGCATGATTTAAAATTTGTGTTATAGTATAACAGCACATTTTGGACGAGGGCCCCCTCCCCCCCCCCCCTCCGAATTTCAAAATTTCCTATTTGTGTGTGTGGTAATGGTGCTAGTAAACTATAACTGCGAATGACAATGCTCGAAAATGCGTATTATCATAAGTTGATTTTGTAATTTGGAAATTGGGATCCCCGATTGGAAATGCTAAGTTTATGTCACGTCCATGATGAAATAGTGCAACCTAAGAAAATTACTACTAGTTGACTTGCCTGAACCGATGGAACAACAAATGGATGATGCGCGCAGCGTAGACAGTAATGGTAATTCAGGTTATTCCATCCCGCAATGCACCAACAAGTTTTGGGAAATTTCACTTGATAAGGTTACGTGATCCCACAAACCTTATTAACACATAATTAAAAACCCTTGCAACGCATTAGTACTATAATAACATTCGGTTTCTAAGCAGAAATGCCTTGGAATACTTATATGCAGAAATTACACCAAAAAAAAAAAATGAATTTTATAAGTCATAATGGAATGCAATTTGAAAACAAAATTTACAAGATGGATGAAAGGGAATAACTTATACCGTACTCGTCCAACTCGAAACATCTTTACAACATCTTGACTAGTTAAATGAAGACTGTGACACATAATTAAAATTGTATGAAACTCACATTCCTCTCACAAATCGGGAAACCTCTTTAACAGTTCCCCGGATATTCGCTTCAGCGCGTTATCAATTGGTTTAGCGCAGTTGAAGTTGAAACATTTCAAAACTAGCGAGACACAGCAATTCTGACCGCAGACGGCCCTCCTAGTTTTTAAGCAAGAGTTAGTTTGTCTAGCCTCGAGGGCCGTTTTTCAATGAAAATGCAACCCGATATCAGCTTGTGTGCCACACGTTTGCCGATGGAGGTCAGTACGTAATGCCCAAGCTATCCCTAAAGTCCCGGGTGTGTGAGGCCCATGTATTTGCCTAGGGGAAAGGCTCCAGGGAAGGGTTTGTAATTAAAAAACATCTGACCGAGTTTAATGGAGACTATGCCACCATAATTAAATTTGTAGAAACTCACCACTGAAAAGTACTGCTGGAAAATGTACAATAAACATGGGAATTGGCAGCCATTTGAAAAACAAAAGGCTTGCAGTCTTAAAGGGAAAACGAGGATTTGAGGCCACCCCAAAATATTGTGTATAATAGTTAATGCAATTAGATTAGACACTCAATAGATTCTACTTGTATTTTGCTAACAGAAATGTCTTAAAAAGAAAAAATGGTGATTTTGATTTGCTTATATTTCAATTAAAATGGTGAATTTCGTATTTGCTCTTATACCGAAATTAGAAATTTCACAATTTTTGTACCAAAGAAATATTTCTCAACTTAATCCTTTCAGATGGGGAGTTTTTTTGGATGGGAAGATTAACATCAGGGCAAACTCAGATTTTCACTTTTTTAGGGACACCTCTATTTGAATCTCTCGTTGCACCTTTATGTCCCTTCTACTAGGTTATCTTTCCAGAGGACTGAGGGTTTAACCACAAGGGTGCACAAAAAAACTGCTTCCTAGCATATTCACAACCGAAGTTATGTGAGTATCCAAAATGCAGCATTTGAAAACCAAGATGGCCGCCATTGCCACCCTGGGAATTCTTCCATCAAAACTTTTTTTGTTACTGGACTTTACGGTTTATTAATAGGTGTGATGCTTTAGTCATTGAAATTCCCACAAGATTCTATGATAGTTCCCATCACTATATGGAAGGACGTTTCCAGCAGCCGTGTAATCATTATGGAGATCTCCTACAGGGGTCCCAGAATGTCGTACCCAAACAAAGATCCAAAATATTAGTTTTTGGCCAAGCAAACAAATGATATTGGGTTATATCGGTTTATGGATTTGAATTAGATTTGGCATAATAATTTCAGCTGGGAAGAATTTTAGATCTTGAAGAGTCGGCTTGCAAACCGGATGATCCTACGTACCAATTTGCAGGGACATGGTGATTCATACTTTTGGCAAAGTGGAAAAAAGGATTATCTGCAGGCAGACAAGGAAAACAATACCTTGGCCACAAAAACATCGGACGTAAAAGTAATTTATTGGTTCTTCAGCCTTCGTTCTCAAAATACATAACTGCTGCTGTCAATAACCAAACATGATAAATACTTGATACATAACATAACGTATTTGTATCTGAAAAGAGTTGTCAGCTCATTATGTCAAAAATTGCACTCAAAGTTACTAATATCTTTAAAGCTTTGTTGCAGGAGGAAATGTGTGTCATTCACTGCTCAATCGCTACCAATGTAATCATGGAATTATGCCTACAATAGCTACCAGTAACATCATTACCTATTCAAAACTCCCTCCAAAATCCAAGATAAGCATGAGTTTCATGTGAACCAAGCATGACCAAACCCCTTTTATGCATGGATAATCAATATTGAGCTACAACTTACAGCATTTTACAGTGCAAGAAGATGGAACAAAATAGTTTGAAAAAAAGCAAAGAGAGAACTAAATATTGTTCCTTTTAACAATTCTATACACTATTTTAGCACTTTGTAGTAAGGACGAAATCACCACCCTCTCACACACTGGACTCTTCTAACTTGGATAGCCGAGTATCATCTAAAATAATTTTTTGAAATTTAAAGTAGCTTTAAGTTGATGATGGAAGCAATTATAAAGACCAAGATATCCACTTATTATTTAACAAAAAAAATTAATAGATTTAGATTTTTGGGTACTAATCTTCGGGGGAACCCTGTATATTAATATTCTAATTACTTACAAAATTCCTTCTTTACGACACGAGAGAATTTACCTCTACCATTCACAGTATTGTTTACTAGCCAAATTCCAAAATTTTGACAACTCTGCAAAACTCAATTATTTGGAAAATGGGGTGACTCTCCAAAAGTTGCGATTGCTTTAAGGAACGAGTTAATGAATTATGTTGGTTCATGACATAGAAATTTGACTGTTTTATACCTAAAAATTGAAAAAAAAAAAATGTTCCATTGTGAAACTGATGCAGTGAATCTGTACAAATCTTGTGACAAACTATTCTCATACTAAAATAACTTGCAAAATTGTGACTCTTTTAATTTAATTTTTTGATAAGACTCGAATCATGAAGCGGTGAGTGACATGGTATTGGCAATATGGTCTAACTCATTTAGTGTACTACAGGGTGAGTAAAAAAAATTGACCTGGTTGTGGCCGCCAGTTTAAAGGAACGTATATCTAACTTTATGTGGTATCATATGAAAGCATAGTTCATTATCTTTAATTTTGCTGCAAAAAGATCAATTCACATCGGTCAGGGTGAGTTATAGACGAGGCAACGTTGAATTCAAGTAGTGGTTTGCGCTCTGTCATGTTGTTTCCGCAAAGCAAATCAGTGCCTGAAGAAAATCGGGCTGCTACTTTACCTGCAGAATAAATGGGGACGCATTAACCCCACAACAAAATCAGTCACTTTACCATCGATGCCTCATTAACGTTTCTACGTCCTCATCATTATAAAAATCATTTGAAGAAAATTAACTCTAATTTGACTTGCCTGAACCGATGGAACAACTAATGGATGAGCGCGAGCGTAGACACGTACATGGTAATTTCATGGTTATTCCATCCCACAATGCACCAACAAGTTTTGGGAAATTTCACCTTGATAAGGTTACGTGATCCCAGAAAAATCCTATTAACACATAATAAAAACCCTGACAAAGCATTAGTACTTAGTCAACTAACATTCCGGTCTAGCAGAAATGCCCTTGGAATAACTTATATTGCAAGAAATTACACCAAAAAATGACTTTTATAATGTCATAATGGCTGCCACTTTGAAATACAAATTATACAAGATGGATTGAAAGAATCACTTTATTACCGTACTCTTACCAAATCAGAAACATCTTTAAAAACATCTTGACTAGTTAAATGGAGACTGTGCCACTACAATTAAATTTGTATGAAACTCACCATTACTCTCACCAAATCGGAAACATCTTTAACACGTTCCCCGGACTATTCGCTTCAGCGGTTCCATTGTTTAGCGCAGTGAAGTTGAACCATTTCTCAAAACTAGCGAGACAGCAATTCTGACCGCAGACTGCCCTAGTTTTCTAGCCAGAGTGTCTCGCCTCGAGGCCGTTTTTCAATGAAACTGCAACCCGATATCAGCTCGTGTGCCCACACGTTTGCCGATGGGAGGTCAGTAATTGCCATTGCCAATCTTTATCCCTAAAGTCCCCGGTGTGTGAGGCCGATGAATTTGCTTAGGGAAAGGCTCCAGGGGAAGGGTTAAAAACATCTTGACCAGTTAAATTGAGACACTGCCACCATAATTAAATTTGTATGAAACTCACCACTGAAATTACGGCTGAAAATGTACAATAAACATGGTAATTGGCAGCCATTTTGAAAAACAAAATGGCTGCCAGTCTTAAAGGTGCAACGAGAGATTTTGAGGCACCCAAATATTGTGTCATAATAGTAATTTCATATAGATTAGACACTCAATAGATTTCTTACCTTGTATTTTGCTACAGAAATGTCTTAAAAGAGAACAAAAGGTGATTTTGATTTGCTTATATTTCAATATAAAACAGGCTGAATTTCGTATTTGCTCCTATACGAAATTAGAAATTTCACAATTTTTGTACCAAAGAAACATTTCTCAACTTAATCCTTTCAGATGGGGATATTTTTGATGGAAAGCTTTACATCAGGGCAAAAATCAGATTTTTCACTTTTTAGGGACACCTGTTATTTTAAATCTCTCGTTGCACCTTTAATGTTCCTCTTCTAATCTAGCTTTATCCTTTCCAGAGACTTGAAGGTGTTTAACATACAAGTTGTGGCACAAAAACTAGCTTCCTAGCATATTCACAACTCGAGTTATGTGAAGATATACCAAAATGGCAGCCATTTTGAAAACCAAGATGGCCGCCATCTGCCACCCCTGGGAATTCTCCATCAAAACTTTTCTTGTTCTCTGGGACCTACTTACGGTATCTAAATAGGTGTAATGCTTTATTCATTGAAATCCCACAAGATTCCATGATAGTCCCCTTCACTATATTGGAAGGACGTTTCCAGCAGCCATTGAATCATTATCGGAGATCTCCTACAGGGTGTCCCAGAATGATTAGTACCCAAAAATATCCAAAATTATTATTTTTTTGGCCAAGAAAACAAATGATATTGGGTTATCTGGTATTTAAATTAGATTTGGCATAATTTCAGCTTGCGGAAGAATTTTAGATCTTGAAAGTCGGGCTTTGCAAACCGATGATACCTACGTACCAATTTTGCAGACATGGTGATTTCATACTTTTGGCAAAGTGAAAAAAAAGGATTATCTGCAGGCAGACAAGAAAACAATACCTTGGCACAAACATCGGAGTAAAAGTAATTTATTGGTCTTCAGCCTTCTGCTTCTTCAAAATAAATAAATGCTGCTGTCAATAACAAACATGATAAATAATTGATACATTAACATAAAGTTATTTGTATCTGAAAAGAATTGTCAGCTCATTATGTCAAAATATTGCACTCAAAGTTACTAATATCTTTCACAGCTTTGTTGCAAGAATTGGAAATGCTGCTGTCATTCAACTGCTCAATCTCTACCAATGTAATCATTGAATTTGCCTGCAATAGCCTACCAGTACAACATCATTACCTATTCAAAACTCCATCCAAAATCCAAGATAAGCATGTGTTTCATCTGTAACAAAGCATGACCAACCCTTTGTATGCATGGATAATTAATATTGAGCTAAACTTACAGCTTTTACAGTTGCTAAGAAGAGGGAACAAAATAGTTGAAAAGCAAGAGAGAACTAAATATTTGTTTCCTTTTAACAAGTTCTATACACTATTTTAGCACTTTGACGTAAGGACGAAATCACCACCTCTGACACACTGGACTATTTCTACACTTTGGATAGCCCGATTTTTATCATCTAAAATACTTTTGAAATTTTAAAGTATGCTTTAAGTTGATGATTGAAGCAATAAAAACCAATATCATCCACTTTATTATTTAAAAAAAAAATAATATATTCTAGATTTTTTGGGTACTAATCATTCTGGGACACCCTGTATATTAATTATTCTAATTACAAAATTCCTTCATTTACGACACAGAGAGAATTTCAACCTGTACCATTCACAGTATATATAGTTTACTAGCCAATTACCAATACAACTCTGCAAAAATCTCAATATATTTGGAAAATTGGGGGAACTCTTCAAAAATGTGCTATTATTGCTTTAAGGAAGAATTCATGATATTATGTTGGTTCATGACATAGAAATTTGACATGTTTTATACCTAAAATTGACAAAAATGTTCCATTTGTGAAACTGATGCAGTGAATCATGCTACAAATGTCTTGTGACAAACTATTCTCATACTAAATAACTTGAAAATTGTGACTCATTTTAATTTTTCTGATCAGACTGCGAATCATTATGACAT
>JAMKCH010025583.1:0-23115 GCA_023653785.1 Ophioderma brevispina | reverse complement strand
ATGGTTTCTAAAAACAATCAAAAACACTTTAGGAAAAAAGTTAAAGAATGATTTAATTGCAGCGTATTGCTATAGCGTTTACTCTGTTTGATGTATTATTCGTTATTGGGACTTGTATTTTTGGTACTTGTAAACTAAAAATGCGATATCGTATGAGGGGGGGGGGGGTTTTTGTAAAATTACATCTACTTGTTTTGTTGGTGGTGATCCCTTTCTGGACAATAGGCCTTTTGGTAATCTCCCTCATCCTGTAATATCAAATCACTGTATTTTTAATATATAAACATATAATTTGTTTGAATGGATGAAAAATAAATTAATTGTCTGATATATGATATGATATAAGCAAGTATGGGTGTCATCTTCACACCATAGATGTCACCCAAGTAGGCGGTGGATGAGTTTGGAGGTGGGGGCTAGTGGCATGGGATTAAAGGTCAAAAAATTATGTCAAAATAGGGTCAAAAATTTGGTCAAAAATAGAGTTATAAAGCCTTGTAAACACGGTATTGTTGGATTTGAGCAGTGTGGGTGCCCATATGCCTACCATGGATGTCCCAAAGTAGTCATTGGAGAGTTTTGAGGTGGGTTATTGGCCATGGGTAAAAGGTCAAATGCGGTTCAAAAAGGGGATAAATCACTACCTCCCTTTTAGTCAGGTTAGCCCAGTCCAACTTATGGACTGACCGTAAAATTGAGTATGGACACCAATTTGTTGCTGAAAATATAGATAAGGGTGGCGAGAATAAGAATCTGCCAGTGCCACCGGGCATCCTTGAGCTTTTGAGAAATCCAAGATGGCGTCGCCATAAATGATAAAAATCTATTTAGCAACCCTAATTATAAAACTATGGAGTTACTAGATATACTATAGGACCCATGACAAATTGAATGGCAATTGTAACTTGAGTCATACTCAAAAATTCAAAATGGAAGCCCAAATCAATAATTTTCCAATATGCAATAGAACCGCCAAATCCCTGCGATACAACTATGTGAAGTACTTCGATTATGGTTTTAGACCCACATAAAAGTGTATTTCTGATACGTTTAAAGTTGTAACTGACGTCAAGCATCGGCAGCCAAAAAAAGTGAATATCTTCAAAAAATACTTGACACAATGTCTAAATATAAATTATTGTGTCAATGAAAACAATTAGAAATGTACCTATGATCATACCAAGTGATATACCAGGTAAATACGGATAAAGTAAAAAAGGGTCAAAATTAAATTGAGCGCAATAGTTCTGTTTTGCAAAAAGTAATTCCTATGGGTGTTATTTCTGACAACTTTGCACCATATTAGGTTTTATTTCGATTTTGGCGCATTTAAGAAAAATTTGAAATGTATGTGTAGGTTGTACATTGGTAGTAAAAGGTACATTTCCTAATGTCATTGGACACATTTGATTGCGATTTTAAGGGTTGTAATATTTAAATTGTGCCAATATTTGTTGGAAGATGTTTCCGTTTTGGCTGCATATTGACTTGAGTATGTTACAATTTTAAAAGTATCAGAAATACATTTAATTGTGTGTTCTCTAGCAACATAACTAAGTACTTCTCGTCTATTGTTAGCGCAGGTATTTGCTGTTATATGGCAATTTTAAAAATTATTAGATTTGGCTTCCATTTTGAATTTTGAAGATGACTTAATGTTAGCAAGTGCCTACACGTGTTTTTCATTGGATCCTATAATATTCTCGTACTCCATAGTTGTGATAATATAGGTGAATAGATAATTATCCTTTATGGCGACGCCCAAATCTTGGATTTCTCCAAAATGCTCAGGATGGCCCAGGTGGCACCCGGAAGATTCGTATTCTACACACCCGAATCTATCATTTTCAGCAAAAAAATTGTGTCCATACTCACTTTTACGGTCTCATGAAGGGTCTAACCTGCCTACTTGGCCAATTCAGATGAGGAAACTTGGTCGTGTGGTCAACTTCATGCCAAAAAATTTGAAGGTCATGCGGTGTCATCCAAGGTCCAATCACTAAGTATGTGGTAGATGATGAAACGTTGTGTGTGGTCAACATTCAGTGCCAAAAAATTTGGATGTCATTTCAAGGTCCTGTGGGGGGTCATCCAATGTCAAATCCATACACATGTTGTATGGTCCCCATGAAAAACTGATTTGGTAGACCAATAAAACTTCATTTCTAATGTTGAAGGTCAATTGACGGTATGGGGGTTATTCAAGTCCCAACCCCTTAATATGTGGTAGGTCATGAAACTTTGTGGATGTGGTCGACATTTCCTAACCAAAAATTGTGAAGGTCACCAAGGTCAAGTAGGTCATCTAAGGTCAAATAACTACAAATATTTCTATGTTCATGTGTCAACATTTGATACCATCAAATTTCATCTGCTATGGCATGCCCTCAGTGTTTTGAGAACCACTTGTTTTCCTCACATCCTCCCTGTGATCTTAAATTTATATTTGCTCCATTTACTACCCCGCGACGGGCGGGGGACCTTTGTTGGTTCGAAACCGCCTTGTAATCCGGTGAGGCATGTCCTTTGTTCTTTTGATGACTCTGTCTTTGATCAGCTTTTGATTCTTTTGGACCCAAGACCCCGACTCGGTCCTTCGACTTCAGCCATTCATTCAGATTAATGGCGTTCTAATAACTTCAAGTGCAAGTTTAAACAACTGAAAGCTGACAATAATTGGCTGGGCATGTTTTTTTTTTCAAACCCTTTTTTTTTCTTCTTCTAGCCACTAGATTGAGGGTCACCATAGCAGATTATGACGACTTTAAGAGAGACTTTTGGAGAAGGTGCAGAGGGTAAGTGAAACCTGCTTATTTTCAGTATTTCTGATATTAGCTTAGTAAATCATCTAAAATTGTAATGTAATTAAATAACCTCACAAGAATTTCATTGAAACGTATATGTGTAATGTTCAAATCAGTTTTCGTAAGTTAGACTCTTTGCACGTCCAGATAAAAAGATGATACCCTTGTTTTTAGTACTTCAATGTAGCATTGCAATAGTAAGATTTTCCTGGTTGCACAGTTCCTTTCATATCATAGAGTAATTGGTGTTTTTAAAAAAGCAGTGTGAATTTGTTTAGTTTTTCCTAAAATAAAGGTTTTATGCATATTTTTTTTCATGTCATCTATGACACCAGTCATTCCCCCTAGCTAACCCGTCCGTAATTGGCAATGAGACGCAATCAAGTGGCGCCTATTGATTGTAATTGCACGTCGGACGTCAAGAACTATTTATTTTACTTCCAAATGCCTTCCATTGCACTTCGTGCGGCCACTTCCTCTCAGGACACCCATTGCCGTTGATGCCTGTTCGCCCGGCTTTCCCTGCGCCCACATCAAATTGGCGTTCCTATTGCATTTGAGAGGTCCACGCACAATAACACAGTAGTTCCTTTCCTATTTTTGTTTCCCACCGTGCACCGACCGTCCCGAAGTCCGCGCGGGTTTTTTTCCGCCGATGTGGACTGTATTGGACCTTCTGATTCAGCAGATTTGAACAAGGTCATTTGCAAACCCGAATAGAGCGTACCTTCGTCATGTGCTTTCACAATTGACTTGAGCTGTTCTCCTCGCAGAAGATAGTTTAAAACATGCATTCCAAATGCACTTGTGACGTCTTCCACCCAGGAGACCTATTGCTGCCTTATTCATGGAGACTAACATTCTTTTTTTTTCCGCCTTTTTCCGCTGCGGAGTAAAACGCCTCAAAGGCATGGAATGCAATGCAAGCACAGATTGCAAGTAATTGCACCTGGGACGTCAGGAGACGACACTTATGCATTGTCTCCTTTTGGAGGGAAATTTTGTATGTAAATAAAGAAATACATAGGAATTGAAGGACATTTTGCAATCTTGGCGGAAATTCGGATTGTGTTTCTGAGAAATGTGGCTTTTTTCAGCCCCCCCGGTTAGGGATAGCGAGTGTGTGTGTTTACAATGTTATGTGTGGTGTTTTTAAAAAGCTTTCATTTCTCAAATGTCACCTGAGTGGGAAGTTAGTCTCAATTGTTTACCACACTTTGATCTAGGTACAACATAAAAGCCTCATTTAATAAATCGAAGGTCCCCTTATGAGGTCAGAGGGTCAGTGTGGTGAAGTTTATTCGGGTGTTTTGTTGTTTTTGGGAAGTTGAAGTCCAATTGTGAACAAACTTGGGTCATAGATGCAGCTTTAGAACCTCCATATGCCTAATGAGGAAAAAAGGTCCCATACCAAGGTCACAGATCAAGCTTTTACATTTAATCTGCACAACGTATTTTGATTGCAAAGAACCCCCAAAATGGTGAAATACACTTGTGTACCCCAATTGTAAATCATCCCATGTGTGTTTTTATACTACAAATGACCATTACATTTTAAGGTGAAATTGTCACATGCCTTTTTAAAACTTCATCCAATATTCCTCTAGATGGAGACTGGGAACAGGAGCATGAAAGACTATCTCAAAATTGGGGACCTCAACCATTGAACCTGAGATATGACGACTATGGGTACCAACTGAAGGAGGCATTGATGATTCTGGGTTTGACAGTGCACAGAAGAACCGAGTCCCCCAGGTGGGTATGGGGATTATGGTGGAACATGTAGTATTTACGGACCCAAGAAGCATGACACCATTGGACGATCATTCGATTAACCCAAATTTATCAGGGTTGGTCTGCAGGTCTTGTACTGAATGTTGCAAAATAGCTCAGAATAGTTTTAGCAATTGCTGACTGGCTGTAAGAATCTCTGAAAACTTTTTGTAATTCACAATGCAATGTCCTTGTGAAGATCGCATGCCTTACTCCTGAAAACTGCACACAAATTTTCTATCCAAATGTTGCACAATGTTTACAGTATATCACCACACTCGTGTGTAATTTTTGAACAAACAGGGCTCAAATTTAGCTCAATTCAATTCCAAGACAGTCCCCATTTCTGTACAATATCTTGTGGAATGCCAAGGCAGAAATGCCCTTTAAACAAAAACATGAGCCGTGTGCACAAATATCTGAAATTGTTATATAATAACACTGATCCCTGTATCCCTGTGGCAGCATCCACAGGGCCATTTGCCATAGCAATCAGAGTCTGTACTCAGAGTTTGTTATGTTGTTTGTGGTTTAGTGGTCTGTTGCCACAAACAAGGTCCCGTACTATCTATATATCTCTTGTCCAATTATGATGACGTTGTACCAAAGGACCTTGTATATATGTTTAATAATAGTTACAGAACATGACACAAACTTTAACCACAATAAAGGTCCATGGCCCGATCGCTAATAGCCTCGTTCCCAGAAGCCCCAGATTTTACCTGAAGTGGTCAACATTTTTTGGTATCAGAGAAAGCTGCTATTTTTCTCATTTACCCTGTGAAATCTTAGGGCCAAAAGGATGTTTGGTTTGGAAGTTATGAGTGAAAATGTACCCCATTTTGGTCGACCAATATTAATTTTACACAGTACTCTATGGGGCTTCAAAATCGCGTTTTTAGCTGTCACATGAAAACGGATTGAAATTTCGGCGCTAAACTTTACAGATGGGGTTTTGGGGTGAAGGCCAATCTATCAAGATGAAAATCATATCCTGAAAGCGGGCCATCCCCTTTAAACTTTTGTTATATCACTGCTCAATGTAGGACGACTTGGAGAAAAGCATGACTCAGTTTGTTTTGGATGATGATGATGATGATGATGATGACTTCTTTGACCCAGCAATATGAGATCATCTAAGCAATCAAGCAGACCTATTCCCATTGGGGTAAGTAATAAGTAGGGGTCCATTAATTAATCATGATATTAACATGATTAGCAAAGGACCAATCTCCAGAGAGGCTCATAAGCTCATCCAAGTAGTCAAACAGTAGTTTGGTTTTGGAAAAAAAGAATGTTGAGTGTGGTTTGTGGAAAAAGAATGTTGAGTGTGGTTTGTGGAAAAAGAATGTTGAGTGTGGTTTGTGGAAAAAGAATGTTGATCGTGTTTTTTTTTTAGCCCCCTGGCCTAAAAGGGCTTGGGGAATTTTTTGTCAGCGGATTCCTTCTGTGTGTGTGTCTGTGAGTTTGTGTGCGTGTGTTCCATTTTTAATAGGTGACTGCTGTTTTTTGTATCTCCTGCCCAAATGCTTGGAATGGGCCAATTGCAGCCAAACTTGAACAGAAGAACCACTGTCCCAAGGTTCATATAGTCACGTAAATGCAACAAGTCGTAAACTGACATTTTGGCCGAAGTGAATTTTCTTGATTTTGTAAGTACAATTGAAACTAAGCCTTTTAAACTTGACCCAACAATTCTTAAATCAAAATCAATTCTTATGAAATAAAGAAAGAAGAACAATCAAAAAACCGGAAAAACCAAGAAATTTGAACTCAAAATGCTTCTCCTACAAAATGGCAAAATCCCCATACGACTGTTTGCATTCGCATGACGATATGTGGTGTACTCCGATGTGGTGAGAGGTCATGTGGGCCGAATTTCTATATTTTAAAGGCATTCTTTGAAAATCTGCTCAGTGTAATGCTTCTGATTTCATAATCTGTTAAAGAAAATGAAACATTAAAAAAAAAAAAAAAAAAAAAAAAAATATCAATCTGTAAAAATATGGAAAAAAGTACGGTGATTGTTTTACACCACATCTGGGACCTGAAGCCCTAATGACAAAGTCACAAACTATTGGCTTGCATTTGTGTTTCTGTAAATGTATACAGCATAATTTTCAGACCTATCTATCACTCGAGCTATCTACGGGGACCCCACATTAATTGTAAGTGACAAACTGTTGCCAATGTAAAAAGTGCAATCAGAGATTTCCAGGTATCGATGTTATGTCAAATGGATTGAATAGACATCAATAGATTTCTTAACCTGTATTTGACACAGAAATGTTCTTAATCGTGAAAAACAAAAAGGTGAACCTTTGATTTGCTTATACTTCGATATTAAAACATAGGCGAATTTTCATTATTTGGCTCACAATGCAAAATTAGAAATTTCTCTGTTTGTACGATAAGGAGGAAACAGTTCTCAGCTTAATTCCTTTCAGATGGGGATATTTTAAAAAGTAAAGCTTTACGCAAGTACAAAAAGCAGAGCTTTCAATTTTAAAACACCCGATAAATACAGAGATGACCAGACTTCAGATTTGTCTGAATTCAGATTGTGGTACTCCCAAATTTCGCAGTTTTATTTGTTTCAGCCTGTTTTGGGTGTTTTTACCCAAATTTACACGCTTTTTCAGATTTTTTTGGTACACTCACTTGCATCTCTGTAAATAAATCTCTTGTTGCACCTTTGATATGAATTTAATGCTTCTTGTCAAATTGTTTCTAGTCCTTCCCCCCCCTGAACTGTTACCTGGAGACATTAATGTCACCGATATGGTTTGTGTATCAGGGAGGCGGCAGCGGAGACCAACATGACCAATTATTGGTCCTTCATCTCCGCCAGCTCTTTTGATCCCAGTGAATTTATGTCGCCACGCCCCGAGGTAACATCTGGGGATCACCCAATATGTCCCATCTAGTTGTTAAACCCAAGTCCAAAGCCACGGAGGAAGCAGCTGACGGCAATGCTGAACATAGGTTGTCGGTTGTGATGTAAGCCACCACCATCGCCCCCCCCGTTAGAGTAGATTAATGTAAAGTTCTTCACCTTTTTGATGGCAAGGCATCCAACCTTAAGCATGACCATTCCTCAAATATTAGTAAAGATTCATCTTTAGCCCCTTCAAAAACACCAATGCTCCCGAGTTTTGTGAAAATGTGTGTCAAATGATTGCTCTGGTTAAACTGAGAGAAAATCCATTTTAGCTCATTGGGTGACAGCTTCAAAAAAAACCTATTCGGTCAAGTGTTGGTGCCCATGTACACAGCCAGGTTCTTACTCGTGGTGTAACCCAAACCAGGGATATAGCTACACCCCCGGCCATGACCTGCACTTGCTCCCACCGACCGGCACGGAAGGTCATTTGGAGGTTGCCGACCGGCACTTTACTTCAGTGAAATGAAAAATTACCACATCATTGGCAATAACTATAGTTTGTCCATATTGCCATAAGTGTAGTAAAATTTACAACTGGCACTCAGATTAGCCCAGCTATAACCCTGCCCAGAGCATAGCTTACTTCATGTGTACTCTTAGCTCTACTCCAGGGTACCCCTTGAGTACCTCTGCAGCTATTAGGGAGTACCTACCAGTTTCCTAGTTGGCAACACTTAGGCCCCTAAGGTGCCAAACATTCCATTGTTGTTTTACCATTTCTGATCATTTCACAGCTTAGTAACATTTATATTTGAGAACGCAAATCCACATAACAACCATTTTTCATAAAACATATTTACAACAATTAGACCAAATGTTTAAATGAAGGATGGGATATACCCCGCAGGTACTCCCGCATGCGGTGACTAGTCCGTTAAAGGCACTATCAGTGGTTTGCCAAAATCAGAAAATCAAAAAATAATCAAAAATCAGATTTTTGCATGTCGGTAACAAGTATACATACCCTGCAAGTTATAGGCTGAAAGCAACCTAAAAAAGACTAAATCAGATATTTTAGTCATTACTGTCTGTACAAGTACACTTTCTGGCACGCTTATTGATGGAGATTCATATCTTTGAACGTGCTGTTTTTCTTCCTTTTTGCCATTTAGCATTTGAAAAAAAAATAACTCGCACAAATTCTACAAACTTATCCTTTACATTTAGACTACAACATTTCAAGTATTTTGACTCTCTTAAGGTGGATCACTGATAGTGCCATTAAGGTACTGTACTGCGTGTGTACCTATTTCTGTCCTGGAATCAAATCTGAGACGCGTTGCACTGCGCCGATTGCAGTGAGTGTTTGCGCCGTGGGGAATTATTTGCGTGTAGCATGCAACAAAAAGTACAATTGACCTCTGCTGTATTGGCCATGCGCCCCACACCCCCCCCCCCCCACAAATGTATACATTACTAGGATGCTTGTTACTAGGTCAAGTACAAGAGTGCATATGCAGTCAACGAATCATTTAGCGACGATCTAGCTGATTCCGACATTAATAGGTGAAACTTTTTTGACCAGACGATGTGGTACCCATGCAGACGTCTTCTTATACCAAAAACTTCACACCACACATTGCTCGCACATGTGTCTCGGTCCTCAAAATCCCCAACAAAGATCGAAGAGGGTGATGGAACCAAGCGTGGCAAGAGATTTTGTGTGTGGGGATAGATACAAGAAACAAGTGAAGGGATGGTGGAACAGATGAAACGGTGTGTGATGACGGTGGGATCGCAGTGCAGGATGAAGGAAGTTCCAATACTGGGGGGACAGGGTACACGCGAGCGAATCTGTGGTAGATAATATAATCCTTACACCAGACGATAGGTAATGAATTCGCTGCTTGGACCGTGTACACAACAAAAATTACATACATGATTTACTGGTCTGGTTGATGGACTGTTTCCCTTCTTCAAAGTAGTAGCGTCATTAGTACAAAAGCACATAGACACAATGTTAACTTCAAAACGTCACAAAGATTTCAAAAATTGAAAGTTCTTTTGAAAAAAAAAAAGAAAGCAAGTGGCATCATTCACTCAGACATACTAGAGTTGTTGATAAATACGCTTTCAAACAAATGACCCGAGGTCATTTTAGCAGTCCCATTCCCTGCTATTGCGAAATCATTGCGCCACTTAAACTTCATCAAATTGGTGAAATATGGAAGTGTTATCATCATAAAAGTCCACCGTAAAATTGCAATGGTTTATACGCCATTCATATTTATTATTTCAATGATAAAAATGTAATAATAGATTAGGAAGAATATTATTTTTATTCGCGTTAGAGTTTGATGAAGCAGCCATTTCGTTATAGCCATTGATGTCGAGGTTCACTGGTCTGCGGAGTATCCCGATACACACTTGGAAAAATATCCTGGTCAAACTTGTAATGTGCGAATGTGCTGATCCGTATGTTGGTAACTGAACATGGTTGAATTTGGGATATATGCAATCACGAAAAACGGATTAGTCCCCCTGTGTACAAAGGAGTTTGACAGGACCGTTAGTCACTTGATATTATTTATACAGGTGGAATTCTATCAACATGCCAGGTGCGCGAACTATGTTGGAAAACTGCTGTGAAATTTGGCCGTTTATGGAGATTTAGTCCACGTTGGTATGTGTAATTAGTTTCATGACAGGTTAACATGCATTTGGGCAAAACGGAATGAAGATAAATTTAATTGAAAGGGTTTTTTAGAGCACGATAAATTTGTAAATAAGGAAAAGTAACTAAGGTCACAGCGGCAATTCAATTACTAGGTCTGTGGTAGAGGATTATATTACTCTACCCAGATCGATCTGTGTAGGACAAGGTATATAATGGGCTAGTGGAGGCAAGGCAAGAGGGGCTGTGACGCTAGAGCCAGATTTGCGGTGGTTGAAGTTTAGGGAATGTGGAGAGATGTTTACACGGAAAGATATCCCTTTGAAAGATGAACGGAAGGATGTATAAGAGTGTGTGGATGTGAGAATGGTGTATGTTGTATGTGAGTGAGACATGGTATCTGAGCGAAAAATGAGATGGAGATTCTGCGGAGGACAGAGAGAGGGGTTTACGTTTGTTCTGGGCACATGTAAGGAGGGATGAGGGGGTGTTTTAAGTGGCTTTTGAGTTTGAGGTATGGTGGTTGAGGAGGAGGAGACAACCAAAGAAGACATGGAAGAAACAAGTGGAGGAGGAGATAGGAGGGTTTTGTTGAGGATGGAAGGCTGCACTGATTCGGGCAAAGTGGAGGGAGGGGGGGAGGGTGATTGCTGACGAGTATGGGTGAAATACCGCCCCCCCTGTTCAAATGGACGAAACGATTTAAAACTTTGGATTTTACTACTTGTATTACAACCAAATTTGCTTTTACCCTCTTTCCACATACACCGTATGGGTCTACCTTACTAATACTTCTGCCACAGCCCGCTCACCATCACGTTTCTTCAGTCCTCCTTTGTCTCACTCATCAAAACCAAATTCATCGCCATTTACAAATCTCTCACGTTGTCCTGGGGGATTACCACCAAAATTTTATCCAATAAAACAACCTAAAGCTTTCAGATAATTCCTTTTCCACCATTTTAATTTAAATATAATATGGGTATGTCAGAACTGGGTACACTAAATGGGGGGGGATTGTTTACACTCCAACTTTTTTCCGGTTTTAAGTTCCATTTAATTCTAAACTATTTACTCTGTTCAAAGAATTTGATGTCCATTTATTGCTATAAGCCTGCTCTTTAGGTCCTGGCCCGACGCTAATAACCTCCGTCCCCAGAAGCCAGATTTTACCGGAAGTGGTCACATTTTGGTATCAGAAGAAAGCTACATTTTTGCTCATTTACCCTGTGAAATCTTAGGCCAAGGATTTTTGCTTTTTGAAGTAATGAGCAAAATGTACCCTAAAAAAAAACAATTTTGGGTCGACCAATATTAATTTTACACAGACTCTATGGGCTTACGAAATCACGTTTCTTCTCTCACGTGAAAACGCATTGAAATATCGGCTCAAACCTTACAGGTGGGGTTTTTGGTTAAGGCCAATCTATCAAGATGAAAACCCATATCCTTAAATCGGGCCATCCCCCTTGAAGATAAAACCATTTTCAGGCCCTATTGTATTAGTATTATGAGAGTTACCGTCGAAAACCTTCAGCTAGTAACGGGGGAGCCGGCGGGGGGGGAGCCGGCGGGGGGGGGGGAGCATAGACATTACACACAAACGCTGAAAATGGGTCCGCCTATAAATTTTTAATAAGTTAAATTTAAAATAGCTTTTTTAATATATATTTCTGCACATACACTGTCCTGAATAATAGATCTAACTCATGATACCAACTAAGGTTTTCATTAATGTAATATTAATTAGTAAATTAGATGTAATTAGGTACAAATTTTGATCACTTTTGGGGAATGTTGGGCATTTCTGTGCTAAAATCTCCCAAAAACGAGGTAGAAACTGATTAACTTGATTTTAAATCTTTATAATTCTCTTCTTTTAATCACACATGGGTTTCCCTTATATAACAGGTAATTAGCCCAATGAACATTAATAATTAATTTCATGACCAACATCATTCTTCAACCAAAATGGTGGGAATTTGGGTGGACCTGTATGGAGGCAATGAGTGTTTTCACATGCGTTTAGAGAAATTTTATGAGTATGTCAAGTCAAAAGACAAGAAAGGTTTATACCTGAATAGACATACAACCCTGAAGATGATGTAAATTGGGTGTTAAATAGGAATTGATATGATCATGAAAAACAATACATTGTACTTAGGTTCAAGACCATGAAGACTCATGTGCTCATAGCCGCCGATCCGTATGTTTTGCATTTTTCAGTTATGAAGTTTTTATAAATGTCAAACAGGTTTAGTAGCTATTGGGCTACAAAATTCACTAGTATAAGTAAGAAAGGGCCCCTTGTACACTGTAAATTTACATATAGGTTTGTCATCTTGGCTCAAAATGGTAAATACAGGGCGACTTTAAATTGCTATTGTCCCTTTATAATACATGGATCACCTGTATAATATACATGGACTTCCACCCGTTACTTAATATTGATCAACTTGGAAGAAACCCAATTCCTATGTAGTCTCTTGAAGAAATATAGGATTAGTAATGAATAAATGAAGTTATCTCAAAATGACCTTTTTTGTCAAAAATATAAGTGAATTTGACCACCCTGTATGTGTCAAATACAGAACAAATAAGTGTCTCCTTTATTATTTTGGAGGGCCTTTGTCATGTCTTTCAAAATCCACATCTGTTTTGGACGACACATTTTGCAAAAAAAAAATTGACCAAGGTAAGGTAAAATGACAAAATATGTAATTTTTTATGTTACACCTATAGGAATTTTACCCACCCTGAAGATTGCTCTCTTTTGGCCTATCTGACATCCTTGTGTATAAGCTTTCCAAAAATGTTTTAATACTTATATACAGTTACATGTAAGGAATTAAAGTTGTGTTGAGAGTAATAAATATTGGTGATTTTGTCATTTTGCACTCCTGTGTAAATTTTTTGTAACAGTTCAGGAACATATGGCCATAGATACATTCATAGGATGAGATAGTGAAAGCAGTCCCCGAAAAAGCAGACGAAACGAGTGTTCACGGTTGAGGAGCTTGAGCGTGACCTTACCAGCAGGGCGCCACCACGCAGGACTAAATCGCCAGTGCTTGGGTCTCCACCACCTAGCAGTACGCTTCCAATTGGCACACCTCCTAGACATCATTTCATGCAGAAGGCTGCACCTGGATTGTCACAGGTATGCAAGACAAGTGATTTTACCGTTATACTCCTGTTGTTAATACAAAATGACATCATTGCTTAATTGCACTCCTTAATAATTTTACACCTCTGCAATGTTTTTGTTGTTGTTAAAGGCACTATCAGTGATTTGCTAAATCAGAAAATCAAAACCATCAAAATCAGCTTTTTGCATTTTTGTAACAAGTATCTGTATCCTAAAATACCCTACAAGAATAAGTCTTAGCACCTGAAGAAGACAAAATTGATATTTTTAATCATTACATGGCCATACAGACACATAACTAAATGGGGATTCATAAAAAAAATCTTGAACACTGCTGTTTTCTTTTCTGTCCAATTTTTTTCATCAGTTGGAAATATACCTTCTGAGAGTCCTTGAAGTTTCAAATTTTGTGTATCTTGCGGGCGAGTCCTGATAGTAGTTGCGGTAAAAAACCAAGTCCGGTGGTGTTGTTTCCCGCTAACGGGGTTTGTGCCAAATTCCCTCACACTCAGCAATCTGCTGTGTGAGGATTTATTGGAGCTAAATTAATTGCACGCATGTGTGCAATACTGTATCTTTGAGAACATAAACCACTGTGACTCTGATAATATCACTGTCATAGGTCTATGAGTCAGGAAAAAGTTTGGGAATTTTGTTTTCTTTTTGACAGCCATGGTGTTAGGTCTATTGGTATAGCATAAAAATAAAATGAACAAACAAGGCTGCTTTTCCTAACAACAACAAAGACAATAACAAATGCACACACTCATACACACTCGCACCCACACACCCACACCACCCACAATCAATACTTATCAGATAAACATAACTTTCTATCTTAAGATTAGATTTTATCATCTTTGACAGCATCATTGAACATGTAAATGTTACAATTTGGAATCGCTCTTTTATCCGGTCCTCTTCAAGTCCACCAACATTTGAATACTGCCTTCAATCAGTGTGGGATAGCGCATGCACTCACACTTCTACTAAAACATATGTGACACGTGTGTTAGCATGGTCCTCATTTGCTGGTGAACACACCACACCCATATCTTACAAGAGCACATTGTGGGAGTATTACTTTAAAATCTCTTAAAAAGTCACTTTTTTCCGACTTTTTTTAAGAAAAACACACACTTTTCAAAACTATATAGGTACGAATTTCATAAAAGTAATATAGTAACTCTAGTAAAATACCCCACAATTAAGAAACAGTACCCCCCCATTAAATTACTCTCACAATGTCTCTTTATACTTAAAATACTCCCACAATGTATCTCTTTTAGTCCACCCACACCTACATACACACACACACTTACACGCACACACAATGGATCTTTGCAAAGTGTAAATACAAAAAAAAAACACTTACACACTTAATATTTTACCATTAAAACATAGATCAATTTGAAAAATATCATGCGAACTGTAGACTTGAAATTATATATCCAGATGTGACGGACATCAATATGTATAGGTGTCCAATGTATCTATTTGATAATTGTTTTTTTTTAAAGGTGCAACGACCGATTTGAGTCACCCAAATATATGTGTCATAATAGTAATATACTAAAGAAAAGATTTCTTACCCTGTATTTGCTACAGAAATGTCTTAAAAGAGAGAAAAAATGTGATTTTGATTTGCTCGTATTTCAATATAAAACATAGGCTGAATTTTGTATTTGCCTAATATCGAAATTAGCAATTCACTATTTTTGTACCAAAGAAACATTCTTAGCTTAATCCTTTCAGATGGGGATTTTTTTATGGAAAGCTTTAAATCGGGGCACAAATTAGTACTTTCAATTTTTTATAGGGACACCTGATATGTGAAATCTCTCGTTGCACCTTTAAGTGTAGTGTTATTATTTGTTTTGCTGCCTGTTATCACATTTAATAGTAATTTGTTTATCATTGATTTAGTCTCCAGTGCAAGGGAGTCCCATGACTGTGCCGCGTCCACAGCAGACTCACCGCCAAAATGTAGTACACAACCCTGACACAGCAAATCCTTAAGAACATCAACGGACGTGTATCCCCTACCCACATAGCTCAGCTCATCTTGCACATGCACAACACCAGTGAAGGGTGTCGCCAAACCAAATCAGCCAGAAATTGATGTTTGCTGGTCCTCCCGTTCCTCTGTCTTCATCGCCAGGAAAACCGCCACCAAGGATGATGCATCCTGGAATGCGTCCACCGCCTCCCATGATGCCTTTCTCCCCCGGAGGTCCAGGCCGCATGCCCCATCCCCATACACCACCGGGTGGAATGCATCCGCACCCACGTGCAAGGCCACCGATGGGATATATGTATGGCTTGACTCCAATGCATCCCAGGTATGCAAAGCAAGGAAACTAGACCTTAAAGACTAGCTTTGTACTGGATGAGTAACCGCAATTAAAAGAAATTGAAATATTAGACGACAGGGGACTGTGTTTACGTGGATTCAAGTGAAATGAGCGCTAATATATATCTTTTTTTTAATACTCTTATGTATATGTCCTTATTGTCCCCGCCGAACGAGTTATGAACGGGGCCTATTGAAATGAGCACGTCCGTTCGTCAAAAAAGCGTTCGTCCTTCGTTCGTACCGTGATAAATGTTACCCATGTTGTATACGATTTATCTGGAGTTCTGTAAGGGCGACAATGATTTGACTTGGTGGGAAAGAAGAGAAGTGGGTGATAGTTCTCGACCTGATTGGATTTTGGGGGTAAAATATGTTAATTAAGTATCTAATTTGCATAATTTATGAAAAATATCCGCAAGGGCTGGGTACAAGTTTTCTGGAGTTCGGTTAAGGGCAATAATGATTAGATTTTGGGCGTAATTTCGGGCAAATTGAGTATGGAAATGTAAAGAGCTATTATATGCAAAAAATGCGTAATTGCTTATTTTTGCGACGGTACATCGATACTCAAAATTTCCTGTGCTGCATGCAGGCCTATCATGGGGCACAATCTTTTTGCAAAGTATGTGAGATATGCGGCTAATGTATGCAAATGAGCTAATTAAATATGCATAATTATTGTATCTCTGAAACAGTACGTCGTATAGGCAAAATTCCTTCGCTACAGAGACTACTATGCCATAGGGGAGGGAGTGGGGTGTTGCGGGGTGTTGGGGAGGGGGTTGGGTGGTGGGTGTTGCGGGGTGTTGGGGAGGGGGTTGGGTCATTGCAGAGTGTTGGGGAGGGGGTAGGGTGTTGCATGTTGTTGGGAGGGGGTGGGGTGTTGGGGAGGGGGTAGGGTGTTGCATGTTGTTGGGAGGGGGTAGGGTGTTGCATGTTGTTGGGAGGGGTTGTTGGGGGTGTTGGGAAGGGGTAGGGTGTTGGGGATGGGAGTGGCATATTGCTGCTTAGGTATGCAAAGAGCTAATTAATATTCATATTTGCTGTATCTCTGCAACAGTCGTCGTACTGCCAAAATTCCTTAGTTGCACGATACTACTATATCATAGGGGAGGGTGTGGGGGTGTTGCGTGGGGTGGGGGTGTTGGGGAGGGGGTTGGCTATTGCGGTGTTGAGAGGGGTTGGCTGTTTGTCTGGGTGTTGGGAGATTGTGGTTTTTTGGTTGTTGCAGGGTGTTTTGTGGAGGGGGTAGGATGTTGCATGTTGTTGGGGAGGGGGTAGGGTGGTTTTGCATGTTGTTGAGGGGTGTTGGGATGGGGTGGGAAGTGGTTACAGGGTTTGTGGGGGGTAGTGGTGCTGGGGTATGGGGAGGGGAAGGGCGTGTTTGCGGGGTGTTGGGGAAGGGGAGGCGTGTTAGGGAAATTGGTGGGGGTGGGGTTGTTGATGTGGTTGGGGTTTTTGCTTGGTGTTGAGGGGTGGGGTTTGCAGAGTGTTGGGGAGGGGTGTGGGGTGGATGGGTGGGGTGGGGTGTTGGGGGCTGGGTGGGGTGTTGCGGGGTGTTGGGGAGGGGTGTTGCAGGTTTTTGGGGATGGGTGTTGCAGGGTGTAGGGGGGAGATGCTGTTGAATAGTGGTGGGGATGGGGTGGGGTTTTGCCGGGGTGGTTTTGGGGGAAATGGATGGGGGTGTATTCAAAATAAGAAGCTATTAATAACATATTACAAAATTCTGGTAGAATTTTATCGTTCAAATTACCCCATTTTTTAAAAAATTATCATCGTAGTCACCTTTGAGGGCCCGAGCAAGTGAGTAATGCGTATCGCGTTGAAAGTATGTGCTGGTACCATGTCACATGACTATGCCCAATTATTTGCATAAACACTCAATGTTTAAGATTGTGACAGAGAAAAGAAAAAAATTGCCTTGATCTCAGTAATGTAAGAAAACAGTCTGGAACATGTTCCGAATTTGAGGTCTTACATAGCTGATTGTCATTATAAAACTTATGTATTATTATTTAAATTCATTTTTGAAAAAGCATGGTCCCCTGAAGTTTTGACTCTACCAACTTTTAACATGTGCTAGATGACCTCCCTGACTGTTCAGTGAAACAAGTTGCAGTTTATAGAAAGTGGTCCCTCAGTTTCCTCCCAGCATTTTTACAACCATTCTTAAACACATCTGTGAAAATGTAAGCAATTTCATTCGTTGATGCCCGGGTTCAATTCGATTAATTGAACCCAAGTAGTACGCGCTTCGTATTGAAGTTATTTTTAGGTTTGAAGCGCTCACGTCCTACCGTTTTGTTTGTACTTTCGCCGCGCCTGCCAAACGTTGCGTCTTGAGTTCACGGGTGTTCGATTGTTGTCAGTGGGTGGTGACAGTCCTTCTTGTTCAATTAAAATAATGGTAATCGCCTTGGTTCAAATTCGTCCTAAAAGAGAGTACCGGCTCCCAAAATCATACCTTTATTCTATAAATAAATACTAAACCATATGAAATGAATAGAACATTAAAGGTGCAATGAGAGATTTTGATTTTGACACACCCAAATATTGTGTATAATAATATTTTAATATAGACTGTACACTCAATAGATTCTACTTATATTTGGATCGAAATGCCTTAAAGAGAGAAAAAGGCAATTTTGAGTTCCTTATATTTCAATATAAAACTAGGCTGAATTTAGACTTCGTATCTGCTCCTATACGAAATTAGAAATTTCACAATTTTTGGTACGAAAAAGAACATTGCTCAGCTTAATCTCTTTCAGATGGGTTATTTTTTATGGAAAGTTTTTACATCGGGGAAGAAATATCACCACTTACGATTTTTTAGGGACACATGATATTGAAATCTCTCGTGCACCTTTAAAATTAAATGGTTTAAAGATGACTTTACCATCTTAAATTGACTTTTCTTTCAGAAATCCCACCTTTGCATGCACGTAGTGATCCAGGACACGAGAAGATTCCAAGGCGGTTTCCACCTAATCAGTATAACCAGTAGTAAACAATAATCCATTGAACCCAGGGACAGGGTGCAGTTTCCTCCACAGGCGGAAAAAAAAACTCATTTTTTTTTGCGGTTTTCACTGGAAGAAAACGGGTTTCTTCCCGTTTCTTTCTGCTGAAAGCGAAAGAAACTAAACAAGTCATTAAAAATTTTCTATTTTAAAGCAAATGAATTACACTTTGGTTAGTTTATATTAACAGTGAAGAAATATGGTGAAATAATTTAAAATAAACATTCAGCGACCCCCAACTACCCCATGGCAATTGCAGAATTAAACTCACATTTATTTCTAATCCTAAATATAAAAAATTACTGAAAATGATTTCACTTTTCACACCAGCAAGGCAGCAGAGAACTCTTGTAAGGACTTGACGCACTTCAATTTCTTTTTTAAACCAAAATATGTTATAGTCGCCCCTTAACCCAGGTTATCCCCACTAAGCATTACAACAAAAGAACAGAATGGTTGATACTTTTATGATTGTGTTGTAAAATAAAACAAATTGGCCATACATATTACAGCTTTTTCATGTTTGCATCTACAATTAGAACTGTGATAGTTATAAATGTGCACATGGAAAGACTTGGAAAAATGGTTACAATTATCATCGTATAATTTGATTAGCAAGTCAAAACAAACTTATAAACAAATTTCCTATATACCTGCAGGATATAAAATGGCTATTAAACTTGAAAAAAAAATTTTAAAAAAAAAACATGGTAAAGTAACTAAAGTGCCTGATGATTTGAACGTGCAAAGCAGAGGAATATGGGTAATTTAGTTTGTGTTCATAATACATTTCTTTAGGTCTTCCCGTTTCTTCCAGTTTCTTCCGGAAGAAACTGGAAGAAACCCCTTTTCCAGTTTCTTCCATTCTTCCGGAGGAAGAACCTATTCTGCCGGAAGTTTCCGAACCCTGCCAGGGGACACGATTCATTTAGGGTTTTACACACAATAGACCTTTTCAAAACGAAGTTTTACCAAACATGATGACCAGATAGCGTCCTACCGGCGTCATCGCACCCAACTGTCGGGCAACAGCACTTATACATATATATACGAGGGTATAAGGAGGCTCACATACATTGTTTAAGGGCTACATAAAAGTTGCAGTGTTTCATTGGGTTTTGACTTCCAAGTGGATGGAATTAATTTGTACCAATAAAAAAGGCCTTCAAAATATTACTCTAGATGGAATATAGATAGTGATGAGTCACACAAAGCGATAGGGAAAGGGTCACAATGAACATAGTTACTGTGTACAAAAATATCCCGAGTATTATAGAATTAAAAGTCAAGCCATGTGTATCCTTAAGATATAAATTGAGAGGCTTCATAGTCTCTTAAAATAATCTTGTGTTTGGATTTTTAGGAATAGAAGTGCACTGACATGCGCCAGCAACAACGTCCTTTCAATAGACGTTTATGACAACCAGCGGCGCATGAAAACCGAGGGTCGAGAGATGATATGCAAATATTATGAGTCAAAGAGAGAAGGATTGGGTTTATTTAAAATAACAGATGCTACAACTTACAAACAATAACCGACCTGATGATTAGTTACTATAGGTAAGGTGTCCACAAGTTTCATTATAAGTCCATTTTGTTGGTATTGATAATGTGCCAGTTTCATTCTTGTTTCTGGATGGTTTAAATTTGATTTAGTGTACTTTTATAGTGCTTTTATTCTGCATGTGTTTTGACATGTTATGTCATGCTGATGTACCAATTAAAAACAAAAATTGACTTGCGGAAGAAAATGCAATCTAAAACTGCTTGTTGCAGAAATGTCCATGTGTTCATTCACAAAGGTAATTATCTAGGATATTGTTTTTGTAATAAAATACAGTTATGACAAAACAATATAGTAAATTTTAAATTTGCTTGAATGGATATCAACCTCTAACAACAGAATTGGGAATGCAACTTTCATGTTTGAGGCTTACTTAACACTAATCTTGTGAAGTGCAACTTGTCGTTGTTTTTCAGTGGTAAACAGTAATGTTTTGTCTTCATTTGGCAATTAATAGACTTATATGCAAAAAAGAGTGGCAAGATAAGGATCAGGCAAAGATGGGGTACAATCAGAAGAAAGGGATGTGGACAAAAGAGAACAAACCAATTGTACACAGCCAAAAGCAGACAGAGACTAAGGCCATACCACCAAGTAAGTGGCATGTTATTGTTAGAGCAATAACGACACATTTGTATGATATACACCATTATAGTCGGATTTTTTATTCCTTCAGTTCATAAAAGTTTTTTGGGGTTGTCAACGATTCCCCATTTGTTCTGAAAAGTTGTATGCTTTACCCAATCAGTACAAATAAATAACATGTGAGTCCCGATCCAGAATAGATTACGGGCATAAATAAAAACATGTCCTTTTCTCACAAAGAAATATTACGAGCAAAAAAATGCAACTGATAACCTCCAAACACCAAACTGAAAACAAAATACTGGAGCATTCAACTAAAGAAATGATACGAATAAGTAATTATTGCGCACCAAAGTTCTTAAGGAATATTAGAAAATCTGATACGTTTACATTTGTCTTGTTCCAAACAAATATTGGATAGCTTGGTCCAATCATTTAAGTATTTTGACACTCATAACAAACTACAATATTTATGTGGCCTAATCCTCCTCTTCACCCAGCCTCGATGTTCATGACACTTTATCCGTTCTTTGATTGACACCAAACAAAGGAATCAATAATGTGTCTCAGACTTTACGACAATCTATTCAATTGAATCTGGAATGAAGCCCTTACAACAAAAAAGTTTATGTAAAATGGGTTAAAGCATCTTATTATGTTGAACAAAGTTGAGCATTTCAGCTGTTAATACAGCATTTTAGTTTTTGATCTCAACACATCCCCTCCAAATGAGTTAGTACCATCGACAATATGCGTTTACTGACAGGAATAAAAAATCAGATTATAATTCCTTTCAATGTTGAGATTTTGATACTGTTAGGTTTCTTCTTAATAAACCTGCCAAAGTCTGGTCCAAAGTCCAGAGACCTCAGAACACACTAATCTAGACAGATACTGGATGAGGTGATTTTTTCCCAACTAAGTCATAGGCTCCGACAGTGCTGGTGTTCTACCAATGAAAGAACACAGAGTCGTATGCAACGGAGTTGCATCAGATACACAAAAAGTTCTCTCAAGTGTTCCACAGGGGACTGTTACAGGACCACTGAAATTCCTCATTTTCATTAACGACTTGCCTATAAATCTTCATAACAAAGCAAGATTGTTTGCCGACGATTGTGTGGTATATGCAAGAGGCAAGAGTCGGCAAACTCTCCAGGATGACCTCAACATATTGGAGGAATGGCAAAATAAATGGGGGATGTCATTCAACCCAAATAAATGTTTCATTATGAAGATATCCAACAAGAAACAGCCGCCTGATATGAATTATACTTTCTGTGGGCAGCAGCTAGAAGTAGTTAGATCAAACCCATATCTGGGTGTGGAAATTGATAACAAATTGAGATGGAACATTCACAGAAAGAATGTATTGGGATGCTTAAGAAGAAACCTGGTTTTGTCCACAGTCGGTTAGAGAAAATGCATATAAAACACTCGTCCGTCCAATCCTGGAATATGCTAGCACGTCATGGGGACCATACCATACAGGTGATATTCAACAAATTGAAGCTGTTCAAAGGAAAGCAGCCCGTTTCTGCACAGGGGATTTTAGGCAGAAAAGTAGCGTCACACAGATGATCCATAGGCTAGGTTGGGAGTTACTGGAAAGCAGAAGGAAGACAGCTAGATTGACGATGATGTACAAAATTCTTATGGTAGGGATCAACAAGGACGACCACATTACTTTCAATACTGACCAAAGAACAAGGAAAAATAATTGCTCCACTATTAAACAAATCTATGGGAGAATTGACACCTATACAGTTTTGTCCACGCACTACTAGACAACGTAACTCTGACCAAAGCAACTACTGTGGCCTTCAAAGAGCAACTAAGCAAGCAAGGAAGTAACCAGAACAAAGCAAACGTAACCAAAGCAATGAAGCAAAGCAACCAAAAACAAAAGCAAGAACAAGACTCGGAAGCACCCCGCACGACCCAGAACCCAAACGAGAGTGAAATACAGTTTGAGCTGAGTATACCGACGAAACAGAAACAGAATGCCTTTCATGATGCTGACTGATGGGAATGCAGGCGTATTTTCATTAAGGTCCAAGGTCTCAACAGATTGAGAACTGGAATTGGCTGAACTTAGGTTTCCCTGCAAAATGGGGCAATTTGGAAGCAGATCAGGATACTGCTTTTGGTTGTGCTACAGCACCACAGACAATGGATTTTCTCTTTGTCTCTCTGTCCACAGACCAGGACCTTGCCAAATTCAATGGAGCAGCCAGATGTTGTACTTGTTTCTGGCTAGAGCATATTTGAGAACTACTGTGTTTGGACTCGATAAGAAGAAGA